>JAOVYW010051766.1:9432-41318 GCA_025775045.1 Hiodon tergisus | reverse complement strand
ATGGCCACGGAAAGTCCGTACCATCGCACCCAGACATGGCCACGGAAAGTCCGTACCATCGCACCCAGACATGGCCATGGAAAGTCTGTACTATCATACCCATATATGGTCAAGGAAAGTCCATACCATCGCACCCACACATGGTCATGACTGAAGTTCTAAACCAAGGCAGTTTCTCAGGCTGATCATCATTTCGTCGTCAACTCTTTCCTTGATTGGTGCTGTTCACATGGTCATGGAAACAGTACTGCTTATTCACTCTCTCCATTTCATTTTCAGAGATTTTGGGTCTTGGCACCCGTAGCGATTCTCATCTCACTCCAACTCAGCTTCCCTTAAATCACCTTTTATCACCCTCTTCCCTCCAGACACTCTATTGCCTACTACAAAGGACATCTATAAATACCCTTCAGTACTACTGGCCAGCCTTGAATTCCATCATAGGTGCGATATACCCTTCCCCAGAGATGGAATAGCAGTCTGGGAAAATGCCCAATGAGTCAGTGTCAGCAAATTTCACTTCTTCGACCTGCTTATTTACAACAGAGTTGGCAAAAATTTGGTCAATCGGCCTCATATTCGGCTGCCATTTTCTGCTCCATATGTTCTCACTGGATCATTCGTCTTTTGGACCCGCCTGAATGGGCCAGTGAGGTTGCGCACCAAAATCCAACGCCATACGTTGCTTTGCAAATCCAGCTATTGAACAACGTAACACAAAACAATCAGCCATGGACAAATGGAGGTTCTTAAAAAATCTAAAGAGAATGTACACAAATATTTAAAAAAATAACCTGTGAGGCACAACCTCCAGACATGAGAAATTGGTGAGCTAAAGAGGCAAGCTCTGGGAACCAGCCAAACTCTTTTCTTGGTTCTTGTGGGGTGACTTCACCTTCTAGCACCTAACTTGTCCTAAACAAGCCTTGCTACACCTGACAGCCTCGCAGTTAAAAGATTCAAATGTGTTTTTCATTATGAAAGTGTTGGTATAGACTGATGTAGACTTCTTGCCAGGATTCTGTAATGAGTGTGAGGCAATAAAAAAAAAAAAAAAAACCTTGTTTAATCAGGTAGAATGTAGATGGCTTTAAACCTGGTTGCCGCGCCTCAGAAACGGTGGTTACCGGACTACTGTAATTATGGAAACATTACAATAGATGTGGTTCTCGCTGTTATCGCAGTACGGCTTCTGCCCCCCTGATTAAAACTACCCGAGAATGAATAATTATGTCCTGAGGGTAAAGGCTTTGTCATGCTACTTTTCAGTCAGTCAGTATTATAATAATGTGTGCCACGCAGCACTTTCTCATCCACGCCGGGCCCAAACTGAAGAGAAACTATTTAACACCTGAGAGAACAAGGTAGTTGAACAATGTCCCGCCTCTCTTGTGGATTGAGTTGTCTGTCAGCGGCAGTGCAGTGGTGTTTACTTCGCACTCGGCCGATCCGTGTCCTTTGAGATCCAGATTTCCAAACACGGCACATTCTTTGTTCCTCTGCGCTGCTGCCTCAAAAGCATGGTCAGACACGGGAAATGTGATATATACCCAGCTATGTTCACGGGCTATATGACTTCTTCTACAAAGAGCTTAGGCGTCTCATATCTAATTGCCTTTTTTTTGTTTGTTTTTAATTGATCTTGACTGATTTAATTAGGGAAAGGTTTGACACGCGGGTGGAAAGACCCACACCCGCCAGCACCTGTGCGAATGCAACTGCAAGCCTAGATTGCCAACGGGTAACCGGATGACATGAAGACGCTGTTCTGTGTTGACGCCGTCGTTGTCCTCGCTGGAGGTTATGGAAGCTGAAACGTGGGCAAGGGATGGTGAACAGTGAGGTATCAGGAAATAAATCTAACTAGTTTTAGTTCAAATGTATCGGGTGCCAGCGAAACCTACACTTCTTTTTATTGTGTGAGCCGTGCATACACATGTCTGCAGACGGCTCTCGGATAATCAGTTGTCCGCTGACCTGCGCTGCAGACATAATGAAACATTGGGTCCATGGCCAAGTGGTTGCATTTTTTGTAAAACAAACAATTATGCCAAGCGAGCAGAATAAAGAAGAAGAAAAAAAACATTGACTATTTTTGGGTAATTTGACTTGTTGCGGCTTGATGCAGTGCCACTGTTTGCTGCATATTGTTTTTTCATTAAATTCCTATAGGAAAGAGGCCTATTTTATCCCCACATCACCCGTGCACAAGTAATACATCAGAACGAGGGGACTGCTGATAACAAGATGTAAAGTGATGGCAAACTGCAGAGGGGACTCCACTCCACCACAACCTTCAGCAAATCACCAGTAAATGTGCTCACAAAGGCTGCAATCAATAAAAACAACAAGCTGAAATATTAACGCAGAGGCAATCTCTAAAAATGAGGAAAACACAGGGGACACCTGTAATCAGAATCTAGAAAAATGTGTTCTCAGGCCCGTGGTAAGATATGTGTTCTTTAGAAAAGGAACGATACGTTTCCCTTCATCTAATTAAAATTTTTGATTTATTTATCGGTTGCATTTGATTCCGGAAATTGCACCCTCTCTGCTGCAAATACACATCCCAGATTAATTGACTCTTCACAGATTTTTTAAAATTATTTTATTTTGAATTGTAGAAATATTAGCAACGTCATTAAATATCGCCAAAATGCAGTGCCCTTTTACCTTTAGTAATGGGCAAATATGATTTGGTAGAATTTTGTTTTTGAATCTGCCGATTTTAAGGAAAATCTAAATACTGAGCATAAATTAATTGAAACTGGCTACGTGTGGTTTTTCTGGAAATATAACCACATCAATAAAATCAGATAAGAGCAAGCTAATGTGGTTTTTTCAGATTATGAATTAGCGGAGTATAATTTTAGTTGATAGGCAAATTACTTGAATGCAGTCTGAGGGTCACGTAGCGGTTAATGGGTTTTAATAAGAGGCCATACTTCCTAAGAGGCTGGAAAGTGAAAACACCAAGGATAAAAGCCAGGCTAGCACAAAGTCGGAACCTCTTTTACGATTAGAACAAAACGTCACCAAACTAACAAAACAACCATATTCATTAGTTTAACAAATACAATCATTCTGAATAACTTCCCTCCTGTTCATCTTGATATTTACTGAAGCATTTGTTTGTTTTTTTAACCGATGCAGTCCGGTGCAGATTGTTGACCTTGAATGAACAGTAGAGTGACTAAATTCAGTAGGTTCAACTGCAAGGCATAAGGACTGCTTTTGAGGGACTTGTGTGAAAAAGGCCGTGTTTGTATACAAATTTTGTAAAAACTACAAATCAGAATGTTCTACAGAAGATGTGTTATTTTAATTGCATGTTCTTTATACATATGTTCATCATTTTATTATATCTAGTCTAGTTAAATACAAATTTTTTACTGTTGTCATGTTCATGTTTGATATTTGTACCAAAGAAGGGAGAGCTGACAACAAACGGCTAGATATTTCAGAAGGAAATGAGTATGGCTGTTAAGAATAAGCTCCCCTTCTTTCAACTGAATGGGGGGATGTGAATCTAATTGGCTTCGTTCCACAACAGTACATAATCGTCGTCTCTATCTGACAAATGTGCCACGTATCAAATACACCCAATCGATTCAGATATGAATAAAACATACGATTGTATGCATTATATGTTAATTGATGAGCTGTTTTTTATATATGTTAAATTAAATATGTAGCTAATGAATTCCATTAAATCTTGGGCCAATGATATCTTGTGTAAATTTTTATGTTGTTGTCTACAACAAATTAAAAACTGTTCTATACATTTCCTATTAGTGGGAGGCGGGACCAACAGGGATTGGTCACCCTTGACAACAGTCAATGGTCGGGGAAAGAGATGGAAGTCGAAACCCTGTGGAATCCTCAAAATTTGGAATTAAGGCTCAATGCTGCTATCCGACTGCCTTTATTAAACGCTGAAGGGTATTCACACATTTTGCTTTCCACCGTTTGATATTTCTTTGGTTATCGGTGATGCAATTTAGCTGATGCAATTTAGCTGTCACATTGTAGGAAAGCCCCTGCAGACGCCAGAATTTCTAGCCTCTCAGATATGAAATCATCAATCGAAATCCAGTGCCGGCCACACTTTGCTTAAGGATACACACCTTTAGTCATAATTACACGTCTTTAGCTACTTTGCCAAATTGCAGCCAGATCAGTAAATTGGACAGTCAGAAGGTGTCACACACCTTGTGTTTCATTACATAAACAGTCTTTGATTATTTCTCAATGGCTTATGTCATTAAAGCTGCAGTTGTTATAATGTTTTTTATTTCATTTTCAACAAGCCCATACTGGTCAGTGGCCCCTGAGGACACACCTTCAGTCTGGGCCTGATTGATGTGCTTGGGCACTGTCCCTGTGACTGAGGTTCTGAGGTTCTCAGAACTGAAGACTTAGAAAGAGAGACGGCTGATCCAGTTATAAGCGCTTTCTTTTCTAATGGAAGACAGCTGAAAAGTCTGTGGGTTTTGGTTTCGTTTGGTTTTCGTTGAAAGATGGAAAATGGGGGTATTTTTTTTTGTTTGTTTCATTTTCCCCTCATTTTTGAGACCATGTGCTATTTATTTTGTTGTTTTGTTTTTTAAAATCATTAACTGATCTGAACAAAGCACAAATGAGCCCACCCATTGGAGTCACCCCTGATCTTGACACAGAATTGAATAAAAATTTGAATGCGTAATTTGAAGACGATGCCCATATTCAACTAGAACATGGGTGGTCAGTACCAAAAGCACAAACTGAGAGCTGAAACAGTGGAAATAACATTTTCCGGATTAAAACGCCCCCATTCAATCACAGTGAGACTCAGTGAGCTGTCATTCATGTCTCATAATGATTTAACACTCTCTCTGCGGACATCCAGATTATTTAAGGCTATGAGCCACTGCTTTAGGGTATGAGGGTGGTTGTCCCTGGAAGATACTTTGGCCGTTGGGAGGTAATGAATGTTTGGACTGCAGAACTGCCTGAATGCGTGAATACACGGCCATTGGAGACACTTAATGTGATACCACAGAGAGTGAAAAAAAACCCCAGCCCAACTTGTTGTTTCACAACAACAACAAGGCTGAGGTGTCACACCTCAAGGAAACCAATGGCAGACAACGGCATACAGGTTGTGCATAAAGTATACATGCATTCTCACTGCAGTCACAAGAATTGGATAGCGCTGATTAATCCCCGCTTAAACTCCCTGAAAACCTGGGATTCACCATCCCCACCAGTCCCTCCCTCTATCAGTTATATGCAAAGGGGATATAGTGTGACTTTTAATCAACCAGCCAAAACTTTCTCCTGTTGTTGGCATTGGCATCATCATCTTTAAACAAAACATAAGCACTACATAATGTTCGACAACATCCCGGCACTAACAAGCTTGCTCGGCTGTTGGAATGTTCCTTGAAAGCATGACGTGATTTTTGTTATTGCCGATATATATTTTCTGGCTGATTCTGTTCCAATGTCAAACACACAGTGTTTAGAAATGTCTGACAAGCCTTCTGTGAGAATCGCTGAGCTTTTTAATGAAATATTTACGTGGGATATTGGAGAAGGGCAAGGTGACAGACCTATGGGAACAGCCAGTGTAGGGATATCCAGGACCTTTAAAACGCTTCTGACAGTGAAGGCCCCATTGGGCAGTTGAAGGCTGGGCTAACCCGAGGTACATGCATTTTTTACAGATTATTTTTTTTTTTTTTTTTTTTTTTACAGAATGACCTTGAATTCCTGAATTAATTCAGATACACACGCATGCCTCTTTGGTAATTTATTAGTACTATTTTTTATTATTATCTGAAAAAATGATCTGCAGTGGTTTTACAGTAAAATAAAAATGCAACCATGTGTGCCATCATTTCCTTGAGATGTATTACAAGTGCTAGAAATACAGCGCTTGAAAGTCCAGTGGGCTCAAATGACTTTTTAAATTAGATTTTACACTTGTAAGTAAGTGTAGGATGAGTAGAGCATAATTAGGATCCAAACAGAGAAGACGGTTTACTGCACAACTCATTAAAATCCACAAACACAAGAACATTCCACTGCCCAACGCGAATCAGCTCCGCGAGAGGGTCCACTAACCACACTTTAAGACACGCTAACATTTTATTCGGTCCAGTGCTGGTCGCCAAGCCATTTTAACACCATTGCAGGCAGTAGCTATTAGTGCAGATGTGCTCATCGCCACCGTCATCAATTCTATAATTATCTTACTTCTTGTTACTCTCATTTAATTACTTGTTTTCCAATTATTGCATATTCATTTCCTCCCTTCATAATTGTATGGTTTTGTGATTATTTTCTGGGGTTTTTTCTCTGCATTCAAATATGTGTTGTTTATGAATTTTCTTAATAACCATGTGCGCAACATAAAAATAGATTTAAAAAAATAACAAAATCATCTACCAAACCCCGCTAAATGAGGGAAAAAAGTCAAAGATCAAATGTTGAATGACTGTTGGTTATAACTTAAATTATACATAAAACTTTTGCATCGCTCCAAACAGACATTAGGCTGTAGAAAAAAATGTCCATATGGCCACAGGCATGTTCAGATGGCATTCAAGTAAGTACAAAACGGTTACAGTAAAAGTTAATTAGTTAAGATATGCCAGATGAACCAATCCACGTAATTGTAAGGCCAATGCTATAAATTAACCCATGCCCTTTCAAAAGCAATGATTAATTCAGCTCGACACCAAGGTCTGATTGATATTTACATGCTCAGTTGCATAGAATCCGTTAGAAATTATTGTAAAGAGGTTTTTTTCTCCCACTTTTGCTGAAATATTTACAGTTGATTTGGATGCAAATGAGACAAGCAATCAATCATACTGAAATAAGCTTGACAAGAGGCAAACTCTGTTCTTTGCAACAACAACAAAAAAGTTCAGAAAAAGAACGTTTTTTTCCACGTGAAAAGATTACGGTAAGAAGGTGTGAATGTAGCTTCCTGCAAGAAAGTATTTTAGCCTGAAATAAAGGCTTGTTTGAAGATGTTTTAGATTCTAAAAACACACTATTTAGTTTATGAGGATTATTTAAGTCCTATACAGTATGAATGCACACAGGATATTAACAACACTGATACCATAAAGCACCTTGGTTATACGTTCTTATTGCAGCAGAGGGGCACAGAATGCCCCTATACTTTTTGGACTCAACTGAATAATTTGGTGTGAGAAAGTGAGAAAGATTAAGAAAAAAACGCAAGGTTTTACAAAAGATAAAAGCCAGATGTTATCTGGTGCCTTTTGAGGAGAAAATTGATTTTGACGTCATTCTCTGATTGCAATCAGTCCGGTTTTTTTTCTTTCTTTCATTTTAACGTTTTAAAACGTGACCTTCTGTGACCCATACACTTCATTTCCCTCTTTTCTTCTGAAAAAGTTGAAACAGTAACTTTCAAAACAAGATCTCAAAACTTTTCTGAAAGCACTCAACATGAAAATAATTTCCTGGTGCCCTATGTCAAGATTTTTCACCAGAAGTATCCCTTCCTGATTGTCACTTCATCGCTGTTGCACAATTAAATATTTCCTTATCTTAGAGACACTGCAGCGAACAGCTTGCTATGGTGGTTACAATACCACAATCAACAAATGGACATAGTCTTAAGTCCAACGGTTACTGATTTATCAATATTGTGTACTAGTACCTGTCTCAAACAAACAGTATAACAGATAACACATGGGGTATTCGTCTTTGTCATATACACCTACTAACCAATGTTTTATATATATATATGTTTTGTTATAGACATTTTAAATTCAAAACTGGGGTCGTTACAATAATAAAATATTGTTTTAATACGACAATATCAGTATAGTGGTAAAGATAATGTGTGTCACAAATAATCACTCATGATAAATCACAGGCTGAATAAATAAATTATCTAGCAAAGTTTAAATTTCCATTCTGTTGTAAAATCAGTGAATTAATTCAGTGCAGCATGAAGAGATTTTAATCTGCTAGCTAGGTAATTTCATGCTTCATAGATATGGCAGTCGCCATCGTAATAGGATCTGATGGAGTGCATATGTCTGTTTTGAAGTTTACCCAGGAGATCCATCACCTTTCTAAAAGGGTTAGCGTTAGGGTTAGCTAAAGCTAATCATTGCTATGTGATCTATATGATTGTTTTTTTTTGTTTTGTTTTTTGCGCACGTTGACTGTGTTTTCTATTATCCATTGCTTGTTTGCTAATATGCTGTTTGGACTCTGGGAGAAACTGGGATGTTAATCTTTCAAACGTTCCCTCTTTTGTCTGAAGCATTTTCAGCAGAACACCGTTTAACAATTTCCTATCCTGGTTGGGGCCATAACCAACAGAAATCAAACTATAATCTCTTTACTTGACTAGGAATATCAAAATTTCTCAAACTTTTCAAATCTCCTCTGTGTCATGCACAGACAAAAGGTTAGCATACAATACAATTTAGCAGCATGAATAATAATAAATTAGCGGCACATAATTTAGCGGCACATAATTAGCGTTTTGTAGTCATGCAATAAAATCAGTGATGCTTACGATACAGGTGTCACCATATCAATGAAATGGTGCAAGACGACCCATGGTGTTTTGCAAAAACGTTTCTGTAAAGTACCTCCTGTCCATTGAATCAATATTTTAACATTTTAAACCAGGAAGAGCTCAAAGGTGAGGAATAAACTTAAGTGTGAAAATACCATTTGGCCATACTGTATAGTGCTATATGCAACATTGTTCAGGTGATCCCTGCAACTTATTTAACAGATTCAACTGTATGACAATAACAGGAAACTTCAATGTATCGATGAACCATTCTCACAGCGCATAATTTTACAGTGCTGTATTTACCAACTGTTTTGCTGTCACCTTATTATCACATTCAGTGAAACTATATGGTAATATATGGCATTTGATACCAAGCACTCTGTCAAATCCTCACATTCAGAAGTTACATGTCTTTCTGGACTGGCTGAGAAACGTTCTGGTTCACCGAATTTGTTCTCCAGTTTCCCCTGATTATCTGCAGAATGGGCTCTCTGCTGAAAGTGTCTCTTATGCAGAAAGACGTCTTTGTTTTCCTTTGTTCTGTGACTGCGACCAGGGCCTAAATTCAGCCTGAGCTCCAATTAAGACCTTCATTTGGAGGGCATGGTAGCAATCGGAGAACACAGTGTCCTGGAAATATTTCCTTTATTGCATGTTATTGAAACTTTTTCTCCTCTGCCATGTATATAGTAATGTAAATTCAAGTATTTAATGTAAAAAACATTTTTTAAATGGCAACGTCACCCTTTTGAAATGCTGCTCTTTAATGTCAATGTTTTACTTAAAAAATTTTTTTTAAATAACAAGCTTTGTGTTAGCAAGCTAACCATTTCTATCTAGTGTTTTCTTTTAACTGCAGTAGTAACGTAGGCTAACGTCGAGCTTCTTTGAGCTTTTCTGATAGCATTGCATTTGAATTTAATTAGGAAATCATCACAGCGAAGGAAAAACATGATAGTCTTAAAATGAGAAAAAGCCTTCACTGCAGCTACTATTTAAAAGTAAGTATTATAGGATACAAGTACATATTTTGTACTTTAATAAGCATTGATATTCTGAATTTCAGCATCATGTTCATACAAATGGAAATTGCCATATTGCTCAATGGTTTGATACCATCATCCTGTGAATACAATGCAACTGTTAAAAAGCATCGGCCGTATTTGACACGGACTTCGATATTTGTTGTGTTTTTACTCGTGGTTTTCTCGTGCAAATTCCCTCAACACACATGGCACATGGTGCTAACTCGGAGTTGACGATCGGGCCAAGTTCTTGTCACTGTGTTAGGATCAGAATCCCCACAGCACACTCACTGGGACTGCTGGGGTTTCTGAATTTGGGTAGCTAGGTAATTAACTGAGCGGTAATAGGGCTTCCATACACGTATTTCTAATTTGATTCTTTTGAATGAAATAACATTAAATTCACGTGATGATTCCATTTTTCAGGTTTTGTTATGGCATTGAGAATCTCATGTATTTAGCTGTGGTTACCTTTTGTAGTGATTTCATCATGGTTACCACGTTAAATACACAGTTTGGAAACTAGAATGACAATTCTGCAGCCTGTGCTTGGTTACTTGATGTCACATAGAGAAAACTGAAATCTTGAAATGTCCAAGAAACTTCAGTTTATCCCCCCACGAATGTCGCCCAAAAGAAGTAGCTGGTGGGTGGGTGTTTGCGTAGGGTTTGTGGGTTTGTGTGTGTGTGTGTGTCTGTGTACGTGTGTCTGTGTGTTAGAATAAATTTCAGGTGACATGTATCCTTGAAAATTTTATCATACCCATATCTTAAAAATAACACCTTTGATGAACAGGGACAAGTGTTAAATAGAAACATCCAACACTACTACTGTGGGGCACTCAAAATAGATTCATTATTTATATCTAGTAAGAGGCTCTAATCATTGTATCGTAATTAAATTAAAATGCATGCCATTTATTCCAGGTCAAACTGGAAAACATAGGATGGAGAGTATAGGAAAACTATTTTACAATAACCTCAAAATGCCTGTAAAGGTTTTTATCAGTGAATAAATACGTTTTTGGTAATTATGTGTAACAGTGTGGACGTTTCTCAGAGTAAAAGTCGTTATTACACTGTATTCATACTCAGAGAATTTCACTGGATAACAAGCCTTTTTCCCTCAACATGGAGGAGGAATTCCTGTCCCAGATGCTTTGATTGAATATGAAAGTATACCCTAACAGCAGAAACAAGGCGGCTGGGGAATGTCCTACAGATTGGCTGGTTTTGAATTTAAAGACTGTGGGATGAATGCCAAGCATCTCTTCACTGTTCTCGTGCTGCCCATAGCAACGTCTCAACCCCAAATACCAGGCTGCCGCGTATAAATGATGGTGCATCAGGACACGGCAGAACAAGCATGGAATGTTCACTTGAAAACACTTTGTATTTACTATAGGCATGCCAGAGGCGTGCGTGGAAACAGTGACCTGTCCAAACTATTCATGACCACACCAGTCTTGACATTTTTAAATGCACTGATTGCCCACTCAGATATTATTCTGACATGCCATACTTTTTATTCCTCTTACACGACCCACTGTTTAAAGGTGTTTAAGAATTTCAGTGTTTCTATACTAGGTAAAAAGATCACAGAAGACTAAGCCTAAATTTCTCTTTATTTATTTGTAATCGACAATTATACTTTTGCATCCCACCCTTCCCTTTGTTTGGAGTTTCTAATTAAGGTAATGCATCTTATTTTATCTCTATGAGCCTGGACACTACCCACGGGGAGGGTGAGGAAGAAGCGCAATTGGTCTCCTCCAATCAAATCATCTGTGCCATCCATCATTTTTAGCACGGTAAGTAAGAGTTTCGGCGATGATTGGAGGCGAGCCTGCAGACACCAAGGAAGCCAACAATAACCACCGGTTAGGACCCAGCCGATTCCCATATTTGGTGAATGACGCAGATTCAAACCTGAAAAAAATCGAGATCATAGGTCTCAAGCACCTTTAACGCATAAGCTACCACAAAACACGAGAACACCGAACACTTTTCTTATAAATTTGTGTCATGGCTTATAAACATTCGCTGCACCTAAGTAGGCAGCACAAATTAAATGCTGACGCGTTAATCCAGTTTCAAAAGAAAATAATCTGGTTTAATATTTCTCTAGCTTTTGCCCCTTGTTTCCCTTAAATAGTTCTAAAATGAAATAAAAAACAAAATCATGTCAGTTGCCATTTCAATCAGCGTGGCTTTGCCAAGTGCAATCCGTTAACCCCTTACGATCACCTCTCCTTCCTACACTTTCTCAGACCTGGTCTCATCTTGACCACTCAGTACAAGCCACCCTGACAGCTCTGTCAGCGTACGACATGTCTGGACTAGCTGAATAAGGCCTTCCGCCAAACCACTGAGACATTTAACCCTGGTTACTCTGTGGCTGGCACCGGCATTTATTCAGCCTCATCCCGCATATTAAACTAGACACTTGGCAATAGGTGTGTAATAACCGAACCTCCGTCCCAGTAAATTCCACATATTTATCACTGTGATTTCAGGGGAAACGATCTGTCATGTCAGATATGTCGTAACACAATGTTATGACAATGCACCTAATGTGCATATATATAAACGTGTTACGTCAATTCACCCCGCTATTCGGAACATTTTTGGAAATATATTTCTGTCACGTGCATCTTAATAAGTGCCATAACCAGTGCTATAGAAAACGTTTAAGGTTCTTATGAATACGTTACTGTAATTTGGGATAATGGTTATAAAGTATTATGAAGGTTGTGTTTAAACATATATATTGTTATGGATAACACATAACTGTTTTAATATTCAACAGTTTACATTGACATTGCAAGACTTTGTAGCACTCTCTACCAAATATTCCCCCCATGCTAGGTATTTGTACCCCAGGCTACGACACATAGACACATATTTCTGCCTGAGAGCAATTTGTTTTAACGTAAGGCCAAGGTTTAGGGAGAATTTTCCTGGCTACATTTCCCCGGCACTCGTAGGTGTATTCAGTATGGAATAATTAACGAAAGATCAGTTAGATGATTCTAGACACTTCTTTCTGCTGTTGCGGTAACAAGGCTGATGTTTGAAGACCTCTTAACTGTGTTGGCAAAATCTCTAACAAGCCTACTGTGTAAAATCTCCAAGGTGAGTCAACCGTGGACTTCCCACGATGCACAGCTAACATCAACACAAGCCAATGTTTATTCAACACATTTATTTAAAATAGTCCATAAAAACTTTAACTATAAATACTAAAATTAAATGCACACAGTAAATGTTGACTTTCCCTTAATGATGATTAGAAGACGATACGTAAAATTTTATAAATAATAAGATTCAATTTAGTGAATGCAGCACTCTAACAGCATTATCCAATTGGCAGAAATATCCAGTCAATCAACAAGGTGTCTTCAACGCCCCAGCACTGTGTTAACCCGCACATGGAAGTAATACTCCCTGCCTTCACAGAACACACGTTCGCCCTGCTCAATAACAGCTGAAGAATTGTGACTTCAGTGACAGATTTGGGAATTAAGGGCACAGGCATTGCTCCACTGCTGTTTCAGCAGCGTTCAATGGTTAATCTTCAAAGGAGGAACATGAAGTCCCGTCACTCTTCTGGCTGCCAGATAAGACTTGGTGGGAGGTGGGCCTTGTGGAAACCATCAATGCTTTATGTAAATCCACGGCTGCGGAACAAAAGCTGTGGCCTTTGACGAGATTGTGAGCATTCAGATGTGTTTGTGTCGCCCAAATCCTCCCGGGATCTTTGGATTTGCTGAATTTTCCCCCCAAAATGCGCACGCGCACGCACACGCGCACATGTGCACACGTGAGCATTCAGATGTGTTTGTGTTGGCTACCTTGACCTTGTTGGCTACTTTGACCAAACACGCACACACACATGCACGCACACACACGCACGAACACACATGATAAATGATACAAAGGAATGATGAACAGGAACATTTTTGAGAATAAAAAATGATTTAATTCATTGATTCACTCTTAATCTTGGGAGAAGGTGAACGGTAAGTGATGAATTATACAATGAAAAATCACAACTCCTAAAATCTGGTATGAGTCTGATGCCATTCTGACCTGGCGGTTTACCTCAACATTTGCAAAGTGTTGGAACGTCACGCTTGCGGTGATTACTAGAGCACTTTTAAGTCGTTTGTGTCACTCCAAAACAAAAGGAGTAAATGGCGACTGTCCTTCCTCCCGTTCACATTATTATTAAAGGAAGGCGCAGCCAGTTATCAACATGTCTCTGTAATGCGTAAGTGCCTGTAATGACCTATTTGAACTAGCTACTGAGCAGCAGAGATTGACTCGTGTCAGTCTAAGAACAGCCAAGACTCAACATTTCTGCCATGAATATATTTTTCCATCAATGCGCCATTAACTTGAAAGAATCCACTCTGAATGGGGAAGTGAGGAAAATTTAATTCTTACTACGCGTTACGTAATGTGTTACAAAGTACCTTTGGCCGCGTTTTCAACAAAAAAGGTTGATAATGTTCAAAGCGTTTGAAACTTCTAATGCAGTCTCCATTAAATGAACTCTTAATTGTGTCTTTATTCTTTACTCTGCCGCAGAATAGCCAAACACATATTTAACTTGGATTTATGTGTGTTAGGAAGTTACCTTATTTTTGATCTAGTTATATTTTTTTTATGTTCTGTTAGGTTGCTCATACAGCATTCTGTTCCAGTTCCATGCTCTTGGTTAAGTGTTTTGGGTTCCTTTGGACTCACCCACCCTATCCACACAGGAGATATCAGTCTTACCCCACAATTTCACACAGGGAACCCTTTAGGAAACAGGAGTTAAATCAATTTATTTTAGTCATTTATCTCGATCAATCTTAATCATTTTGATTAGAGAAAAAAAAAATTCAGCAATCCAAAACCTATTAAAAATGGGCACCAATGAAATTGCTCAAACATATGATGTGTTATGCAAAAGAACGATCGGTATCCATGGTACAGAAGAAAAATGAGACTAGTACTAGTTAAGGCTGACCTACACAACTGTTTCATTAGTGCTTGTTACGCAGTCATTCATAGGCTGGAACCAAATCATAGGCTTGCCAATTGGACTTCATTTAACTATACCTAATATTTCTTCTTGTCTTAAAAAGAAAAGCTAAGAAAACACCATTAAATACGATTTAAATTAAAATGCATTTAGTGGGTTGTGAAAGTTTTGATTTGCTCGCACGCGTAATGTTAAGCAGCACAGTGAAGGACGGACCAAATCATTGTGGCACGATAGAAGTCATGAAATGGGGATGAAAACACAAGATGGATTCAGAAGTAACAGTTCCTATACAGCAATGCAACTCCAGAAAACAAACCACACACACACACACACACGAACAAAACACTACTAAGCTTGCATGCAAAGTGAGAAAAAAACATGACCACCAATAATTAGTAAAATAATTATACACTTGCGCCAGTGTTAGTATTGTTGAATAATTGAATTACCTTCTGCCATGCAGACTTCGTTGAGACGGCATGCCTGTTTTCAGGTCCTTTTTAACGGTCGGGAACGTACGCTATACTTGGGCAACAGCTGCTCTCTTCTGGCTGCCTAGATCTGCCTTCTAAATGAAAGCGAAAACGAAAGTTTATAGCAAATGTCATTATCCTGAGCACAATAGGGGTTTGATTTGGTCTTGTCCTGAGTGATCTGTCCTGAATCTTGTCCTGAACAATCTGAAAAGGATCAATGCAATTAGTGGAATCTGATACTACTTTGTAATGAGCATTTTATTGGGCATTATTGTCAATATTTGTTTGTATTTATGTGTAATGGGTTTATTTCCTGTGAAGCAGCTGCCTAGTGCTTGCTTTTCTGAGAAGTACGGGTTTAAAGGCATCTACCCTCATTCAGATGGGTGTGCTAAAGTGTACCCTAGATTTCAATACTTAATCATTGCATTGCGATATTGAATTGTGTTGTTGGACATTAATTTACCCAACAGATATCAATGGAACGCTTCCATACGCCACATTTGTCCATGTCAATGGCAAATTATGCGTGCGTGTCAGAGCAGATGATGGTTAGTGAGGGCACACTTGCTTTTGGCTTACAACCGAAAACAGAGTTTTGGTAAAGTAAATCCCTTTAGCCTTTTGGTACAAAAGGACCGGTGGTGACCCCTTCCCCAGTTTTAAACTCAAAGTGGTTGCATCTGAAATGGCAGCCAAGGTCAAGGTAGCCATGGGTACAAGGGGACAAGACCAGGGAGACAACGCTTGAGTGGGAGCAATCTGTTCAGGAGACAGATGGAAGAGGTGGCGGCAGGAAGTGCCACTCCACTGGAGGTTGCTAATGCTGGTGTTGGCAGAAGGCTGAAGGGGAACAGGCCGTCGCCTTGTTGGTAAAATACTAATGATAATGATAATGATAATGATAATAATAAAGGAACAAAGGCCATATACGGTATAGTGGAAATGAAGCTGGAATACGAAATGTACATATACACTGTAGACCACCAATTGTATACTACATGCTCTTTCTTTTTGATTATTTTTGATTTTATATATATATATATATATAATATATTTACGCCATGTTAAGAATATTGTTTCATATTAAGTACGAAAACATAAATTTCACACAGAGGTGGCACAAAAAACATGTTTAAGTTCTTAAAAAAGGATTTTAAGAAAGGATGTCGTCTTTATTTTATGGTGTGGTGTGCACAATGCAAAGCCTGTCTACAAAATCAGTACAGATGTGTGAAAGGCACTTGAAGAGAACAGGAGTTTTCTTGTATGCCATGCCATGAACTGCACAGGCCTACAAAAAGAGTTCAGAACATTAAAGAGAGAAGGTGTGTCTATGTGCTGAGTACACGACAGGTTTACAGGGCCTGTGGGCATCGGAACCCCCTGAGACACCGGCCGTCCTGGGTAACGGGAGACACCAAGGAAGTGTTAAGGTCTTCAGGAGGTGATTGCTTAGAGTGGCCGGGGGCAACGATGTAGGACAGCGTGAAGCACAAAAGATAACTGATTTAAAGGAAGAGGGGACTGAAGACGTAGTCGCAGCTTTCGGCAAAAATGTTCCGAATTCGTTGAAGGCTCTCAAAAAAGCTACTTCCCGACAGATTTTTGGTTGTAAATTAAAATGAACACTCAGGACATTCCTAAAGATCAGATACAGCTTCAGAATAAATTTCCTCCTCTGTATGTCAGTGAAGATAAAGTTCAGACGCACACACACCCCATCAGGATTTAATGTGATTGTCAAGGGTATCAATGGTGTTACGCGGCAGATAGATTCAAAGGAAATTGCCCCAACGACTGGCGGCAAGAGACCGGACAACCATTCAGGAAATGGCCTCTCTAATGAGGCGTCAATTAACAAAATGATGCAGCACACCGGTTACATTGTTTAAACAGGTTTGGGATTGGTGTGGCATTTGGACTTCTGGGTTTAAATATTTGATCGTTGTTGACCTTGACTCTTTTATTTTTATTTTTTTTACGGTGGACAAATAGTCTTCCGATAATTTAAGAGCAAACATAACAAGAGCAAATATCTCATGTTATGTAGCAAGTAAGGCAATTACCACCCTTGCTGCAGATTGTTTTAACTTTAAATTGTTGGTCCTAATTTGTAAAATAATCATTTTCTCAGGTCTTTGATGCTGTACGGTTTTGCAGAAGGTTCAACTCAGTAATTAGGTTCAAATGCTCTCCCTGCTCTTTCTCTTGTCATGGATGTCCCTCCTGGCTCTTAGACAGGTGCCTTGAGTCAACCTGTTCCCACAAAAGCCACGGAGGTCTAATTCAGGTACAGGTAACCAATTATAGGTAATTGCAGTTACAGGTGACAAATGGTGTGTGTGCGCGTGCATCACACCTACTCAGCTGCCAGCTGAACTTAATATGTGACAAAGACATTATGCATTCTGATCCACCGATGTAACTCCCGAATCTCACAGAGAATAGTCCCGCAGAGGCTTTCTCCAGACTTTTCACATTAGGGAAGAGTGCAAATTAGATTTTATGTCGCAATATAATACCTAAAATGTGTGCATATTGTCCTTATCAGTCATGACCTAGATTTAAAATCCTTACTAATTACTCAGGCTTACTTACAGGTGACATGTGCCTGCCAGTATGAATGACACCTCTACCTGCAGCTGTTTGGATGCAACGTAAGACTTCTGTGCTTCAAATATTTGGTTACTTACTGCTCTCATTGTCACTTAGCATGCCACGTGTTACATAATGATCCTGTTAAACAAGCATTCAGCCTGCTGGGGGATAGATATTTGTTGGCTAGCCCAGTCCCTTAGCCTAAACACAAGTGCTATGTCCAGAATGCCTTGGCTCTCCTCTGTTTCAAAACCTCAACAAAGGGACAGACCGGCACTAATTCAGATGGGGATGAAAAACGAGGCTCGCTACCATTGGAAAATGTTTGAATTGAGTGGTAGTTCAGACGGGGATACGAGGACGTGAGAGCCTTGCACAAGCTGCACATATAAAGGATTAGTGAAAAGCTGATGTTCTCCTCCACCACTCGGGAGGCGTGCAAACCAGACACCCACCGTGCGACATCTAGACTTACATAACCAATCCCCCACCCACCTGAAATGCCGCATCCTTTATATTGGCTTGTTTTTAATTTAACTACAAACTGGAGAATTCAGTCCTAGGGATGAACTGACACCGCGTTCTGCACTAACTTCCTGGGTGGTGGGAAGCCATCAGATAAGTGTTCTGAAAACACTTGCATGCTTCGCCTGTCGTCCTGCCACAGCAGGCCACAGTGGAGCACCAGAGCACGTTTGTAAACGCCGTTTGTTTCTGGGGCAAAGTTACATTTCCCCCGGAAAGGAAATCCCGAGATGCAATCGTGTTTTTGATACGGAGGCTTCTCCGCATTAATATGCAGTTTAGATTGGTGTAAAATCACATCATAAGTGAGAATTTGTAAACAGTGCAATTATCTTATCCAATTATGCTATTGGCTGAATTGTGAATTTGAGGAGCCTATATTATGGGTTGAAAGGGAGTCCAGGAGAATTAATTGCTACAGGGATACCGACGAACCTATGTAATGTGTGCATTGCATTAAGTCTATACAAATGTTATTGGTTTTATTTCCTCTTTCATCTCTACTCTCTTTGTATTTTTACAGCAATATCTAGCATCATTACATTATCATTGTTGATGGTATCATAATATGCATGAAAAATAACCAACAATGCAATGATTAACCAACGTTCGCTTTATGTCTTTTAATATTGATTTACAATGAACTAGTCTATATTACGTGACAAATTTTGATATGTATATAGGACTAATAGAAATGTTCTTCTAATGATTATGATTTAGAATTAGCTTAAAATCTGCACTTTACCATTGCCAAATGCATGACCCCTTATACTTATTATGATTATCTAATAATCAGTATCATTAAAAACAATGGTAATACTATAAATGTTAATATGGAAATATACCACTAAATAGAATGATTGGATAAAATTAAGAATACTTCCAAGGACAGCATTATTCTTAATGCATACCAACCTTAATTTAATGCTAAATTAATTTGTGGAAAAAATTTATATTGATAAATTAAAAAGCGGTTTATTGGATATCCATCATATCAATAACTGACTAGGATGCAGTTAAGAAAGAAAATTTAATTGAACACAGGCTGGGACCAAATCAAAACTTTGGCAATCCACTAATTAGCTTTTACATGACTGTATTGAATACTTTTTTCTTTCTTTTTATACGCAGAAGAAATAACATTTATGCAAACAAAAGTAAATGCTATTAGCTGCAATTTTATTAAATGAGATTAGCGGGTTGCTGAAGTCTTGATTTGTTCCCAGCGATAGGCAGCCCTTGGGTAATAAAGCTTAAAAATAATAAAATATTAATTTAATTTATGAGTTCCGCCGTCAACACGCCTGTGCCCTAGCGGTAAACAAAACTGTACCCGAGATATCTGGGGGGGGGGAATATTTGAACATTACACCTTTACCTCAGTGACAATGGTTTAGATTGCCGCCTGAACTCGCTGTTAATATTTGAAAGCTTCGAGCTCTGTTCCAGCGGGGTTCCTTTCTTAAAAGCCAGCCCATCGACTGCTGTTCAGCTCTTTTTAAGGAACTAAACCGAGACAGCTGTTGCTGGCGTTCGTTTTGTAAACAACCACTTCATTATTCAACTGCTTGTTGAGGTTTTGTTTTTTAAGGAGAGACACCTTACAGTATTCTTTTGCATGACAATGCATGAATAATGAACACCTACACTTGGGGGAAACAAGGCAATCTTAAAGCGGTTTCCGGTTCATTAAATGCTCTCATTAGTGGTTAGAATAACCTCACTGCAGTTCCTCTACCTTTATCACTGGGGTACAGTAAACGGTCTTTTAACATTTTGTAATTAACTGGAGTACGTGTGTGCTACAAAGATATTTCTGACATATATATCAGCACGCTCTGGTGGCATGATCAATAATTACCTTCAAAGTGCTTTTCAAAAAAAAAATTGTTGTTGTTTTTTTTTTTTTTTTAAACATGCGGTAATTGGTTGCTCCGAGCCATTGCAGGTCTCCGGTGAGAGCCTTGTAATAGCCACATTAACGCCACTGTATCTTTATATAATCAGCACGTAGCTCATGTATCTCTTTGGTAATGAGTGCCTTGATTAACACTGATTAGCTCGCACATAAGGTGGCCCGTAATGTGACGTTTTAATTTACATGAAAGTTGCATGACCCCACCCTTCAGTGTATTTATGCTGCAGCTGGATCCACAAACTCGTCGAATAAAGTCTGCTAGGAATGGCTGATTGGCAGCGGGATTTTGTCCCACGCGGGCACTAATATTTATCTTGACTGAAGCCCTTTAAACTTACATTTATTACATTTTTGTTGATTCGCAGACGCTTTTATCCAAAGCGACTTACAGAGCTTACATTTCTACATTCATCAATTTATACAGCTGGATATTTTACTGAAGCAATTCGGGTTAAGAACCTTGCTCAAGGGTACAACAGCTGGGGTGGGACTTGAACCACCAACCTAGCCTGCCACCTTGACCACTACACCACCAGCCTTTAGGTTTCTCTTCAAAGTTCAAAGGAAGAGACATCAACGGAGCTTCTGATCCTCATGTACGACTATCCAGGGTCAGGGGTTTCTTGAGTCTTATAGGACAAGCATATTTTTTCCTGATGAAAAGGTGGTCTCATTTAATTATTCCAACACGCCTGTGGTCTCTATTTGAAACTGTTGTATAAGTTTTATTTACTTATTATTTTTAAACAAACAAGTTCCTTACTAGATCTATGATTGCATTTATTACGATAGTGTATGGTGGTGATTGAATTCTGGATGCATTTCAAACAATGAACTAACATACCATGCATTATTGTACCATATGGTAACTTTTAGATATTAATATGACTGCCATTTCAAATCCCATGGCAAGTTATTTTTAAAAGCACTGCTTCAAATGACTGACCTCTCCGTTTTCAGATGTAAATAGTTATTCTAGGCTGCAATAAACTACCCTACTTTCTTTAGGTATTTTAACTTTTCTTATTCCGTAAAAGAGGAGGACACAGATTTTGTGTGCTTTGAATGCGAAAGTAGGAGGGCACAAGACAGCAGCTGTCGACGAATCACAGCTCAAGCTTCTGAATGAACTAGAACCAGGCAACTCCTCTATTAAAAACTACAGCTCTTCTGCCGTCTACTATTTTCAATAGTCAACAAAAAGCAACCAATTTGATGCAGCCATGCAATTTTGCAGCTATGCAACAATGCAACTAAATGTTTTTGTTTTAATCCATTGTTCTTACTGTTTGGTTTGATAATTGTGTGCGTCATACATACTGACTGGAACAAAGAAATCTACTATACTCGTGTCAGATCAGTTAATATTCCAGCCAGCTGGCTAACATTCATTTTAAAAAAAAACTCACTGCAAACGTTTCAGAAACTGTTCCGTTTCTTGATTGTGTCTGTGTGCATATGTGCCTGTCTCACTTTCCCCGGTAGGGGTTCTCAACCCTGGTCCCAGGGACCCCCTGTCCTGCTCCCTTTTTGTTGCGTCCAAGCTCTCATTTGAGCTATTGATAAATTAATTTACCTAACAATTTGATTAATTTCACTGCTGAAAACTTATTTTCTTGCAAAAAGTTGGAGAATAAATGTTCCTTATACTATTCCTTAGATAGCTCCTTATATCACCACTGCTGTAGAGCATAAACGTTCACATAAACGTCCATCTATTGGACTACAAAGATCACAAAGAGAAGGCAGCGAGGGGGCGTCATAGAGTCGGTAACTTTCTGGCACCCTTGTCAGAAGGCAGGGAATCCCTTCCAGCTGTGCCTGTTGCAATCTGTTACACGGCGAGGCAGAGCTGACAACGCTGGGCGTGAGAAATGAGGATAAGCAGACAGAAGAGTGTGGCATGTTAAGAAAACCTCATGGTTTATTAAACCCATGGTTCATTATGGGATTTTTCCATGTTTGACCCCCTTGCCTTACACACCGAACAGGATTGGTGAACTAACCTGGTCTGGAATTTGATCTCTCACTAGTCTCACTGTTTTTATGTTTGTAATTATGTTTATTTTATATGAATTTGATCTCTCACTAGTTTATTTTTATGTTTGTAATTATGTTTTTTTTTTTTGCACTTTTACCAGCTCAGCTGGCAAACCAGGTTAAGCCTCTCTAAATTTTGGCCCTGCACCGTGTACAATGGAGGACAATCCTGGCCAGTTTGTGATATTGTCTCCTTTTTCCGTTTGACGAAATCATTATTTATTTATTTATGTTTTCATTCATATGTGCCTGTATATTCATTCGGAGATAACAAGGCTTCTGAGCCACAATCCCTCCTCTAGCTGCGCTGCGAGCGCCGAATCAGGTGATGCAGAAAACGACCAATGGTGTTGAGGCTTAGGATGACCTCTGAGCACACAGCTTGCTGGGAAGCGTAGTGCAGGAATGCAGGGTTGGAATTTCAGCTCCATTTGTGTGTGGGGAAGCTGTTCCAAGGGGTCCCAGAAGAGCTATCGCGGCAAGTTGGAAGGCTGGGGGTGACCATGGGCGTGACGATGCAGAGTGCAGCTGTCCCAGGCCAATGGTAAGGCCCCCGGATCCAGACGTTTGACTTGATCCACCTCACCAGGAATTGGTCGGAGCCAGAGTTTCTCGACCCGGCCGGCATTGTGGAACGGGTGGAGTATGCCCAATATACGAGGACCCTAACACCACTGTATTAACAGGTGGTCAGTCAGGCCACATGAAATCCATAGCAGCAATAAATCAGCTACGCGTGTTGCAGAAAATCAAGACTGAACTGCTTTACCACAGATTTATATTAAATTTGTTAGCACACAGAAACATTGCATCGTGTTTGTATTTGTTTATGCTGGACTACTGTGTAACTTACATTATATTTGCAAAACGTAAAGCAGTCTGTAACACCAGGAGCACAAAGTTACAGACTTAGAAGTGCACACGTAACTACCTGCAACTACTTTGTAAACTGAGTAGGATCAGTGCAGCTCGAGCACTGTATCTTCATTGGGGAACTATTTGTATGATCTTCCTAAAATTAATTCAGAAAAAGCACGGGGCTGTGCTCAGACCCAGAATCATTAAATTCATCATTACATTTTTATGTGTGTTTTAGCTGTATATGCGGTTACTGCCACAGCCCTGACCCTGTGTTCCTGGCCACCTTCTGGGAAATCTTATTTTTTCGATGCACTGTAGAAACATAAAGCGCTTTTCAGACAACCGGGACCCTTTCCCCAGCGCTCGCTCTTGCGAGCTTCAGACAGTATGCAAACGTCGTGTTCACTGCAGTGCAGATACTCAGGGGTTGACCTCTGAACCAAAGATGAGTTAATAGCCCCTGGCAGAACATCTGTTGAGAGAAAAACAGATAAGATGAAAAAAGGAATTAAACATAACACATTTTATCCAATTCCCTTTGAGAACAATACTCCTCTGGCATAAAAAAAACCTACAGAAAACAAAGTCAGATTAAGATTGATTCCTCGGTGAAACAGTTTCCTCAAACAGTTTTGTGTAAAGTAAAGTGTTTGCTGTAAGAGCGTAAAGTAGTCCATGAAACCGGAAATTTCTCCACAAAGGAAATCCTCAAAGGATATTTGTTTCCCACGCAATAATTTTGATCGGATAACATTGATGCATTTTGGATTGTCGTTTCATTGGCAATCATCTTTTTTGTCAGCTAAATGCTTGATTTTTAGAATACAATAAAATACTCTTGCCTAACTCACTCTCATGAATCTAATTTCATTCAGATAAAAATGCAGAATGGTCATTAACAATCCTGAATTCTTGAAACATTGTTATAGCACATTGGGGACTATTTTTCTGTGACAACAAAATACATCTGAAAATTCACTAATCACTTGTTTTGTATAAATGTTTTGTAAATTACTTCTTCAGTTACCAATTTAATGACATTGAGTAATGTCATCGATCACACATTGCCAGTATATCACCTGCTATCTAATAAACTAACTGGGCATATCCATGATGTGTAAAAGGATCTGAAAGTTTAAAAAAAATGAAAAACAAAAACAGAATTCCAACAAAATTAGCTTTTGAAAATTACTTTTAAAAAAGTCCAATCCAATTAATTATCTAGGTAGTAGGCCCAATCTCCGAACTGAGATTGCTTAAATGTCACTATTAATTTCCTACAAATGCTCTGTTCAATGGGACCATATTACCTTCCAAACAAATTATAAAAACTTTGGTGTACAGGATATCCATCCCTCCTTGACCTTTAGTCTCCCTTTGAGACACAAGTCAGAAAAAGGTAATCCAGAACATGTTTATTTGAGGCAGATAGGTAAGAACGTCAAGGTGACTGATGCTAATGAATTTTGAGAGGGTTTCCTAAAGGCAGGGGCAGACGATGGCCACCAGGCGGGTCAGATTGTAATGAGGAATTTCTTTGAAACTTGTCTACAATGCAGAGCTGCGCTTTGTCGAGGCTTTGAAGAATGTATTTGAAAAATGAACTGATTTATTCTTTCTTTTTTTCTTTCCCATTTAAGAAAACATTTGAATCTGAGCAGTGTGCAGCCATTTTTCCACAAAACCAACCCAAAGAGGCCTGAGACAGCTAAACTCCTTGACCCATGTGGGCAGATGTTGTTATATCATTTATGGCTTTCAAAAGCTCCATCAGTGCAAAGAGGCTGCTTCTCCTCTGCCTGATAGGCCCTCACACAGAAATCGCTTTCATGAAACAGAGGACCACTGGAGGGGGATAATGGTGAGAAAGGATTGTTCTGAAGGTCATCACACTGACCCATAATGGGCTAAATAATTCCCAAAGAGCTCTTGAATGTGAATTATTTTCCAAGCCAGAGATTCTCTACAATAGGCCAAAAATTAGCCACAATCATCTTGAGGACCAATGAAATATCACTCGAAGCAGACATGGTGTCATATGATTTCTTGTGGTCCTCACACAACCAGAATCAAAGTTTCCCGTTTGCCATTTTAGAATAAATTACATTATAAAAATAAGTGATCTACTTAGCTACCATGATGTTTACAATACACATAAACATAATATATTCAATGCTTCTATAACTATTCATTTTATGTGCTATCCATCAAGTCTCTGTAATGTCTGATCCATTGACTACTGCAGCCGTCCAAACACTTCAGAACAATTATTCAAACATATTCAGTATTCCGTCAAAATCACTGTGAAGATTATTTTTTGTGTGTCTTTTAGTCCCAGAAGTTGTACCAATATCTTAAATACATCTTGCACAACTTTATACTAATATGCTATATGTCTTATAATTCTAAACGTTATGTGATAGATATCAAGATATTGATTATTGATTATTTAAGGGTTCTTTCCAGAGGAAGTTTAAGAATAAATGTTTCCGTGCTGGTCATTGATAATGGCTACAAGGACAATCTGAGTCATGCAAACAAGCTCTTGATAAAGAGGTAAGCTATGTGCACAAGCTTTGTTTGTGGCAAATACTAATTATAACAGTGAGATTTTCAAGAATCTTTTTTTTTTTTTTTTAACTACTTCTGCCTTAGTATTTGAATAGTGATTTAATGTAATTTTAAAAATTACATGCACCATTAGATTTCTGGAGAGTAAACATTTTTACTCTTTTCTAACAAGGGACATCCAGATATAATTTTTATAACCTTCATTTTGAGTTTTATCCAAAGTAAATTAGGCAGCTTACAATTTCCACATTCCACTTGGACAGCTTGGTACTTACTGAAGAAATTCAGGTTAAGCACCTTGCTCATGGATACAACAACTGGGACTAGAACCAGAAACCTTTCGGTTTAAGTCTTTCACCTTAATAACCATTACACCACCAGCAGCCCTGAATGAGATGGTACCTCATTGTTCCTGTTGAGTTGGACATTTCAGACATGGCCTCCTTTCCTCTGGTATGTGCTAGCATTCGATGGACGTTTGGGGGCCAGTGCTACTCTGCCTTGAGTTCTGCAGTAACCAACGACTGGCGCCGGGGGGAGGGTTAAGCCACAAGGCTCCAGGCTTTGACAAATGAGGCTATGGAACTGTGGTGGTACTAAACTGCTTTCCAGCTCAGCTGTGGTGACAAAGTGATTAATATTTGTCTGACATTAAGCTAATTCATCATGCCCACGCGGGGAGCCTTCGGAAAGTACGTCTGTCATGAGGAAAGTGGGCCTGAAAAAAAAAAAAGTGTACATTATGCAGCAGCAATTTACTTCCAGTTGGAATAAATAAAGGAATTCTCTGACTACTCTGTTATGTTCTGCCTCTGAGGGGGAGGTGCGGTGGTGAGGCACGGGCAGATATGGGAAGGCTGAGGCCAAAGTCCAACCACAGCACTTGTGTTTCGTCAGCGCAAATGGTTCAGTCTTTGAATTCAGATTAAAACACTTCACAGCCATCCGAGCCGTCTTACTCTGTATCATTCCCTTTGTGAAAGCATGTCGCTCTGGCCCATAATCATGTAAGCTTCTTATGATCTTGCCCCGTGTCAATTCAAAGGAGGACAGGCTGAAAAATAATAATATGTCCTGTTCAATCAGTCATGGGGTATGATGAACAACATGATACGAATTTCCACAGCACTGGCTGGGTGTGGGTAGATACATTTTTTATTAATGGGGTGGAGGGGGTAATTGAATATGCAAAGATTTTCTATAAAAAGTAATCATTTCCATAGATTAAATTATTAATCGAAGAGTGTATTATGTGCTCGGTGTAGTTTAACTAGTTTTTTTTTTAAATTGTTTTTTCATTTAAATTTCAGTTGAATCATTAATATGTCCTTTCTCAATGTGCAGTGTAGCATCAGTGAACACTGTCCTTTCTCAATGTGCGATGTAGCATCAGTGAACACTGTCCTTTCTCAATGTGCAGTGTAGCATCAGTGAACACTGTCCTTTCTCAATGTGCGATGTAGCATCAGTGAACACTGTCCTTTCTCAATGTGCAGTGTAGCATCAGTGAACACTGTCCTTTCTCAATGTGCAGCTTAGCATCAGTGAACACTGTCCTTTCTCAATGTGCAGTGTAGCATCAGTGAACACTGTCCTTTCTCAATGTGCAGTGTAGCATCAGTGAACACATTGGTAATAACGATCACTGTGTAACTTAATGATCTCTTTTTTCATGTAAATCTCTACAAAACGTTGAATTTAAATTGCAGAAAGCTTTGAACTGCCATTTTTAAAAATGGGTCTGAAAGTCAGGTTGTCATGACGAGAGATGATAAAAGGTCAGATATGATGTTACAACATAATCCAACAAGGCTAGCTAATTGACAGACACTCTATCCATCTGCACTCGCAAACTCCCTCTAATTTCCACGCACAAACAATAAATCCTCAATCTGCATCCAATCAGATATCACTACACCGTTATAGTTTAGACAAGGGAAGCAGGGTCAAATACATTTGATTTTACATCAAGGAAAGAATAAGCAACAACAGCTAATGTAGAAGGCTGGTTATATCCAAATGGAACATCAGTCCAGCCAATCAGTCAATGCAGTGCAATCAACTTGTGTATTGTATGTTTCCATTACAAACGTCCTTTTTATATTTAATATATTATATTTGTATGGCATATTTATATTTATATTTACTTTCGTGAATTGTTTCTCTCCCAATATAAACATGATTGTTCCACTGGATGGATAAACTTTGAAAGACAAAAATGAGGTCACAAAGTAAAAAAAAATTTCCCTGTAAAATTGCTACTCCAAACAAAAAGATGTTACGCATATTAAAATTTAAATGATTCTCACAGCAAACAAACAATATCTGCCACACAAATAAAAATGTGCAATTTCTATCCGTTTTTTGTTGTTGTTTGTTTATATATTGGTTTGTAATGGCTGCAGCTAAATTGTTTGTAATTTGGATAAACGCCAGTAGGTTATCAACCTTTAACCCTCATTATATACTAACCTCACAAAGAAGTTCATTTGTTCTTAAAAAAGTTTTTTTTTTTTGTTGGACTACGTTTGTATGTTTGAACCAATGCATTAACCCTGTCTTGAAGCTGGAACGAAAGTCTTTGAAAGAGTTGGTGCTTAAAAATGTGATAATTATTTAGAGAAACTATTGTGTTTTATTCTCTGTTAAGATTCTACCTTGGAGTGAATGGAAGCCTAGGTTTGCGGAAGGAGTGACTCTTGTGCGATGTCGAGGGTCAAAGTTCACCGAAGGTTCTATGGTATCTGTGCTGATCATGCAAACAGTGCCTTGTTTCAGGAAACAGATGGGGCTATTGTTCTAAGCGAGGAAATGTTTGTGTGTGAGATACTATAGCAGCAGTGGGACACTGCCATATGTGAAAATAATGTGGTGAGCTTACTCTGCAGAAACATGCACCAATCATAAGGGACATAAGGGAAATGTGTTGCATATGTGGATTCTATAAAATGACATGATTGTCTATGCAAAGGCAGAACTACTTTGGCTGTTCTTAAGGGAAAGACAAATGTTTTCTCTTGAGCTCAGTAAATGTCAGTTCATTAGTATGATTATTTTTTCAGAACTGTCCACAATTATCAATATTAAAATAATAATCATAATAATAATAATGCTATCTAATTGTGGGATTATGTGCCAAATAAAGCATGCACACTTTCTAAGAGACAATATTTATTCTGTAAGTCACAGACCAGTTCAAAACTGCCTTTGAGCTGTGAAAATGAAAGTGAGGACAGACATACGCATCTGAAGTTTCGGTATTCAAGGGGCCGCCGGCCCATAAATGTCTATCGATGTCCGGCTCTCCATAGAACCCCAGAAAAAGTCACTCATGAGATCCATTTAAAATGCTCTAATAAAATAACAACTTAGATGACAAAAATATTAAATATTACCACTCAGACTTTGTTTCATCTAAGATTTGGAAACGACATCGGCCGTATCCTTCTTTATTATGTTTGCATAAACTAAGCCCAGTCACATTCAGTCACAGGACTCTTTCACTGCCTTCAAGAGGTAACTGAAAAATCACCTCTAGAAACTGCACCACAGACGACAAACCTAAATCACTTTGATTGCTAAGCCTTGATTAATTTTTTTTGGTCTGTATTGATTATATTGATTGTTTGTGATTGATTTGCGTGTTATCTCCTTAGTAACACTTGTCTTTACACCTACTTGAAGTATTACTCGATACCACGGGCGATCACTCATTCGTAGGAGAATCAGCCTAGAGGCCAAACATTTCTTTGGAAATTCTGGCAACCGTAATAGACCAATGAGGGGGAGTGGGCTATAAGTATATCCAATCCTCAGTCATTTCACTGCAGCCTCCGTTATTCAAACAACTCAAGGTTGCCAGGACTGGCATGCTGCTGCTGCTGTTGTCCCATGAGGCACCAGGATGCCTAACTGGATGCTGCTGTATTTACATCACTTTGCAGTAAATAACTGTACATCTCCAGAATTGAAGCGTGGCGGACGGCAGGGTATGTTCCCGGGTCAGCATCAGAAGGAAATTGGGGCTAAGCCATTGGAAAACAATTCCGTCACACTGCAGGGAGTTCGGAGACCCATCATTGAGGAGGATTCATGTTCCTTAGGCATCAAAAGTGCATAAGCAAGGCCACATTTGACAAAATCCTTAAACAACACAGCGTGCACAAGGTACGCATGCGGCATGTGCCATTTCAGCAAATAGCTGACCACACAAAGGAGCAGCGCTGTCATTGTAGCTAAAGCTTCCCTTTGTTATGATAGCTGTTGGCCGTTGAGAAAGTCCCTGATCAGCATGTGGGACTCAATGTGTGTCGCCTTAATCCAAAAAGGGGTCCTCCATCGCCACGCCGCACTGGGTCCATATAACAACACTCATCTGATTCTGGAAAAACGTCTCGGTCAGCCAAATGAGAGAGACACAGAAAGATGTATGTCGCTATTCGAGACAATGTTACATTTTACATTTTAGTCATTTAGCAGAGACTCTCATCCAGAGCGACGTACAAAAGAGCCACACTTTAGGGGTTAAATTGCGATAACAGATACTGAGGTACCATGCCCTATTGATATATTTTTTGAGTGCTCAATGCATTTCACAAGACATGCTCCAGTGTGAATCCAATAAGTACATTTTTAAGCAATCCATCACAGTGCAGCATACAAAACACCTTTCTCCATATTTCTCTGATACTAGCCTAGTCCTAAAAGTAGTATCCCCAGTGTAATCCCCATACCCCACCGCAGTGCTCGACATGTTACACCATTCATTGCTCTGAATTAATGTTCCACACACAGCCATGGAGTCTATGTGTTAATGAGATGTCTTGCGGCTGTTACCAAGTAGCACCAGGTTTATTTTGTGATTGTAAATTATACCTATTTTTGTTGGCACAGGGATGACACAGAATGATGTATATATTGATTTTAAAAGAAACAAATATGATAGTGTTTTTAAGAATTTTAAGAGACACGATCATTTCTCACACCGACAATATTTCCCAAATCGGATGGTAGCTAACCAAAGCAAACAAAAATCTGGAAGAATAAATAAAACAAAGAAAACTGATGGTTAATATGAAACAGCTATGGATTATAATATAAAATGATAGAGCTGTTTGTCAGGACTGGTAAATGGAGATGAATGAAATTCCAAAAATGTAGGGCAGGGGCCCAGCAGACTCTGCAGCCTGCAGAAGTTATTTAATTGAGTTTATAGACATCATTTCCTCAATATAGAGGTCACTTGGTGACTGCTCACAAGCAGATCAGTAACAGAGCAGTCATTTCTAAAGGTTGTGGCACGCAGCCCTGGGAATAAACCTCTCACAGGCAGGCCCAGTCTGACAAGCACACGGGTGCCACTCCCACAGACAACACCAGACTGACAAACGGGCCCAGGCAAGAGGATGTGCCTAGGACAGATCACTACACCTGAGACCCAGCTCATGCATCAACAATTAACACTATAAAAAGAGAGACAGCAGAAGCGTTATTTTTAGGCTTTCATTTGACAGAGCGGTTTGCGGTTTGGGAGTCTCCGTTTCATTTAGTCTAAGGCTGGAAATCTGTTTCTTTTTACAGAGCCTGAAAGGATGATTTTGGTTAGGTTATGCAAAGATAAGCCATGAAAACATGAATTATTTTGTCTATTTTTGGTTTGTCTAAGTATTCATTTTAAAAATGTATTTTCACGATTATTTCTCGGAAAAATAGCATAAGCGGTACATTGCTACATATTTTACGTCATAGCTGCCAGTCAAAGATTACCAGACTATGAAGAGCCAGACTGGTGGTTATGCAGATAGGTCGGATTACTGAGTAATGGAAATAAATTGAGCATTTATGTCTGAAGGTCATAAAAAATAAGTCATCTTGAAGGCACAAGAATCTAGAAGAAGGTTGCTTTGACATAGCTATCGCGGTGATCTGCCCAGTATGACATTGAGAGTTTAGCTTCTTATTACGCACCCTTATCTTGCTAAGGTGTCAAAAGTAAATGGAAAAAGAAAAATGTTTCTTATTTTAATCAGATGTGGGGTCGAGTAGAAAATAAACATTTTCAGTGCTTCTCCCTCGCGTCGAAAGTGCCTGGATGTTGTTGAAAAGGACAAACGTTTTTCTTTTGTCCTTGTCGGGGTCCCCCCCCCCCTTTAAGCACTCCAACTGATAGCAAAAACGAAAGTGAAATCTTTTTCTAGTTATTTACTATCAACAATACAATGCGGTTATTTACTATCAACAATACAATGCGGTTATTTATTATCAACAA
>JAOVYW010051745.1:0-24026 GCA_025775045.1 Hiodon tergisus | reverse complement strand
ACGCCACCCAGTGCAGTAGCCAGACCTAACTCTGTCCATTCCCAACGCCACCCAGTGCAGTAGCCAGACCTAACTCTCTCCATTCTCAACGCCACCCAGTGCAGTAGCCAGACCTCACTCTGTCCATTCCCAACGCCACCCAGTGCAGTAGCCAGACCTAACTCTGTCCATTCCCAACGCCACCCAGTGCAGTAGCCAGGCCTCAGGCTGTCCCAGGCCTTTCGTACAACACGTTCCTAATAAAGGAGATAATTGTTTAATGTTGGCCCCTTATTGGATTATAAGTGCTGTTCTCTCTATGCACTTTGCCTGGGGAGGCCGGGATATTTGGTTAACGTGGTCCCTGAGGGACACTTGAAGGATGCAGCTCTGTCAGTAAGTTGATTGGCCTTTAAAGTAGGAAAGTTAGGGTGCCTAATTAAATTCAGTTGGTAACTGGGTGCAATGTAGCTCTTTTTGACATTTTGAATTCTGTGTTTGTCTAAAAAGCTGAGTGCTCAGAGCAGGCAGCCACAGTGACCTCTTGGCTAGAAAATGATAACGGCATAACCGTGGGCTGTTATCATTCAAGATAATATATAGACTTTAAAGGACATTGATAATGTCATTGTGAGACATGGGGTTTCTGGGTTTTAAATTAATAAAATTGACTTTTTTCCTCCAAATCCTAATATTGTTCCCCTCTCCAATTTCACACCGCTGTACTTAAAACAGAGCTTATAAAAGGGGAGTTGAGTTTGCACACATTGAGCTCAGCCATGTTCTAAGCTGAAATAAAATGGTCAATTTTCTTTATCCCTTTTCTAAATTCTGACCACCCCACTAAGGTGGACAAACAGAATAAAAACAGACACGGCTAAGGGAGAACCGACAAGAGGGTTTACCCAAACTGCCCCGTTTCCTAGGACCAGCTACCAGCTCAGATACTCTTGCGAGACATTAACTGTACGTGTCACACTGATGGCCTGATGTGGCCACTCTAGATCGGTCCGTTGGATTAAACTGATGCCACCCTTAACAAGACCTTTTGTGTGGGAGGTTTTTCACCTCTCTCTTTCCCATTTTGTACGAACTGGAAAATCACTGCATTTCCTTAAGTAGCGGTTGTGTAGGGATGGCATTGTTTAAATAATTTCACTATTAATCAACGTGAGATTTTTGGCGACAATAATCGATCAAATCGATGTGAAGCAGCTTTCATTGAAAAAATAAGATGATCTAATTAGCATGCGATGATGCTAGCAAACTGAAATACAGTTGTGTGGCAAGCAGCCATTGGACCTGCCCTCAGCCTGCTGGGACACGCCCACAGACAAGACGTCATTGTGTGAGGTTTTTTTGATTGCACCACAATCAGGTGCTTGCAATCAAGGGAGAAAATAAGTGCCTTGTTGGGATTGGGTGAGACTGAAAAGTGTTTTGTTGCTTTATTATTTTGTAAGTGAAAAGCTGTTTTTAAAAAAACGGTTTTTCCCTGTGTCTGACCGCTCCCGAGCCCTGCAAGTGTTAATTTAAAACGGTTGGGTCAAGTTATTTGTCTAAGTACATATATTTAAGTAAGTAAACATACATTTGTTTGGTTCATTTTCCCCCCAGCTATTAGCCCATAGTCAGCGTTAGGTAGTTAAAGTGGTTGTAAACTTACTGGAGTTCAGTATCACTCTTCTGGTATTCTCTTTGAAAGAGAGTTAAGTGACAGATATTCAGAGCAGTGTATTTATTAACTACATTCATGCTGTCTTATCTTTCTTTTCCCCCAGATTAAGATGAACATGTCACATGATGATCACCAGCATCACTTTCACGGCACGATGCCTCCTGCCGTCACAACTTCCCATGGTGACCATGGGGGTGACCATGACAATGGCGATGGAAACATCCACACGATGATGGTGAGCAGGCCTAACAGCCTGTCTAAATATCTGTCAGGGATCTGACCGCAATTTATACGTATTTATTTTTAGTCAGTTAGAAGTTTTAGTAAATGAATACCAAAATGTGAAACTTATTTTTATACCTCGCATCCGAAAGGGAGAAACCCAGCCTCCCGAGCTGCTCACTGAGACCTGAAGAGCACTGTATTCTCCTGGTTGAGGTCGTTGGGGTTAAATTGGCAGTGATTCTCTCGTCGCTAACCAACGCCTGCGCTCAGTTTCTGGGGCGCCAGCTAGCTGGCTGTGCTGTCGGGAGGGACGTGCCTCCTCTAATCAGCGCTGAACCTCTCACGCGGGATATGTAGTGTGCTGGGTATTTAAAGAGACGGTTGGTATGCTTTGTGATGTGACCTTCGACAGACTGTAGTATAGTTATTGGTGATACTAGCCGGATGTATTGTTTGAAAGATGAAGTAATAAAATACTGATTACAGAAAAAATAAAGGTGCCTGGAAGGCGACTAGCCAAGATGCATTACAATTGCTGATTCCAAACTGGGGAGAAAACTACAAAAAATGACAAGCCAAATAAATAATAAAACCCATGCTGATTACTAGGCCTATGTGATTAATCTAGAAAACGGATCAGGATGGATCAATTATGCTTCTAAATCACCACAGCGTTGCTCCAAGTGCTCAGTGTTCACTAATTCGAGTGACTTTTCTTTATGATCGTGGCACTCCTATAAAAGAGTTGGTGACCCCCAAGTTTTAAATGCATCTCTATTTGAACCCTTTCTTTCCTTCACTGCAGAAAATGACCTTCTACTTTGGCTACACGGATGTAGAGCTCCTGTTTTCTGGGCTTGTGATCAACAGCGCTGGAGGTCAGTGAGTGTTTGTGGGTCTCGTTACTCTTCAGCTCTGACCATTCATGTGAAGTAATGTAATGGTGACAACTAACTTACTTCTGTTGTTTATTTCTGCCGTGTAAGCTGCTAAATAAAACGCACACAGTTTTGTTGTTGATAATTGACCAAAACAATTAAATCCAGCTGCTCATTTAGAAAAGGCTAATAAGGCCAATTCAAACCCGGTATCGTTGCAGTAAAGAAACCTTTGCAAAACCATCTGCATTATACTGAAGTGTGTTCTCATTTCCTCCAGGTATTTCATTGTTAATCAGAGGAAACATCATAGCCTTCTCTCGGGACTGTTGATCGGTTAAAAGTGGAGTTACTGTTACAACTATCAGCACTTACATATGCCAGTTAGTTAGTGAAAGGCTGCTGGATCATTTGCATAATGGTGAAAAGTTGTGATGACCGGTTTTGGACTCCTACTGCACTCATCAGTGACACAGGATCTAACCGGGGCGGTTCTCATAGGCTTAACATAGGCTTAACGCTTAGCCAATACCTCAAATGTCTTTAATTTAAAATAGCTGTTCCACTTGGGAGGCCCAGACCTTCTGTGGCCATGACCTGACTCCAGAGGACCTGAGCATACACACCTGGTGTAGCACACCGTGGCAGGCCTGTTCTGAGGGGTTCTTTCACATATTATATTCCTCTCTAGTGATTTCAGCTTTCAGTGATTATCTTTCTCAGAAATGGCAGGCGCCTGCATTGGCATCTTCTTGCTGGCCGTCTTCTACGAGGGGCTGAAGATTGGCCGGGAGTTCCTGCTGCGCAGGAACCAGGTCAACGTGCGCTACAACTCCATGCCCGTCCCTGGCTCCGACGGCACCGTGCTCATGGAGACGCACAAGACCGTGGGGTGAGACCACAGTACTGCACGGCACTCTAACTCTATATGGGGCAAAACTGACTAGGTTTCGGAGGGCAATGCTCTAGTCCGCCATATTTACAAGTCTTCTCAACTTAAAACCACCACTGGTTTTAGTACTGAGAACTATCATTTATTTCCTTAGCAAACACCTTTATCCTGAGCGACATAAATATAGCTGGCTCTTTAATATATTAATTTGGGTAAAACTTCCAATTCTTTGATCACTGTATACACCTCCACATATACCTGTATGTAACGGGCACTCTCCCACACATGCAGGTTTAACACAATCTCTCGCTTCTCTTCTCTCTCCTCTCTCAGCCAACGGATGTTGAGCCTGGCTCACCTTTTGCAGACGGTACTACACATCGTCCAGGTGGTGGTCAGCTACTTCCTCATGCTGGTCTTCATGACCTTCAACGGTTACCTGTGCATCGCAGTGGCAGCTGGGGCAGGTGTTGGCTACTTCCTGTTCAGCTGGAAGAAGGCCGTGGTGGTCGACATTACGGAACACTGTCACTGACTGCCCCGTTCCTGTGTGCGCCCACAGACACTTCCAACCGATGTACGTCTCTAAGTTTAACTCTAATCTTTATAATGGAAGCTTATATGAGTAAAAAAATCCCCCTTTTCTTAAACTGGACAGCGCTAAGATAAAATTATCTGCCAAGCGCTTTAACGTGGCAAATTCAAGCTTCCCAGAAACCCAAAATGAAACATTCAAACGGTGCCATTTTATAGTTTCCATTGTATTACTTTTTCAATAAACTGCAAGTTATTTTGGCTGTCCTGATATAGCTTTATAAATAGGACCTATCAATGCTGAATGTAGGGTTGGCAGTGGTTTCCCCATTTAGCCTGTGTGCCACTGCCATGCACCTCTCCCTGTTTCGGTCTCTTTGTCTGAGCCAGACTCTTCCTCTAGTCCTCCAATCTGCCCACTGTTCTGGCCCCCCCACCCCCATCACTATTATATTTAAACAAAACCTTACTTACACTTTTATATAAAGCCTCGCAGCAGCTAGGCAGCGTGTAGGGTTAATTTAAACAAGCAGTGTAGGTAAGGTTGACATAGCGGTATGTAAGGCGGATTTAGCCCCCTCCAGAGTCCTTTGCCTTAAATGGGTATTCACTCACAAGTCGCCTGAAGAGGGACATTGCTTTTGAAATACAGGCATTACTCCTTTATGCCATGATTATGCTCTTGTGGTTTCGGCAGCTGAGACAATAGCGCATTCCAGAGAGGGCTGGAGTGGATCTGTACTTCCTGTATATCGGTATACAAGTTGATGGTGGAAGTGCATTTGATTAGAGTGGCATAATACCAATATGCTCCACTTGCCAGTGATTTAAGACAGACATATCACTGACCGACGGCGGTATTTGTGTCGACACAAGGCACTAAAAATTATTTTTTTTGGAGAATCATAGTGTGTCAACTCAGAACTGACCAGCTTCAGTCTGCAGTGTAAAATTTGGGGGGGAGGGGGCCGGGTGGGGTGATAAAAGCGTAAAAGATTGTTTTACAGGAATGAGTTGACATGACTAATGTAGGAAATAGAGACCAAAATCTTGATGAAGTAGAAGGTGGGGTCTCTTTACAGACTCTTACTGGTATTTTAGGTGAATTTAGACTTTTTAATGTATTACAAAAATCTTTTGCTGGGATCACGCATCCAAAACCAAGTAAAATAAAAAATTGAGTAGCATTCTAATGCTGTAAACTGCACAAGACACTGGCCTTAGCTTTTACTATGTCTGGAGACTATGTTGTGGAAAATCTCTTTTAATGGGACTAGGCAGCAAGGTATCCATGTATTGGGGCTGTCTTGCGTAACACAAGCAAGTCCACGAAGACCGCAGCTTAGAAGAGGAAAGCGAATGGTGGTAGATTTGGTACCGCTTCATGATGGTACAGTTATGAGCAAGCCTAAGGCAAGTTCCACGGAAGTGATGAGAGAAGAGGGGAAGTCCAGTCTTTAGGGTTGCCATTTGAGCTCCAGCCTGTCAGGGTAGTTCCCTGTGCAGAATATAGTGTGTGACTTTCCTGGTCTCTGTGCACCCATTGCTCTTTGCCGCCAGAAGCCTTGGGTGGTTGTCTTCATTCTTCTGATCTAAACTGGCCAGGCTTGGTGCCGATTGCCAAGCTTCTTTTATTAGATCAGTGTGACAAAGGCCAACGTGGAGACACGCAGGGATTTAACCTTTTATAGGGTTTATTTTTGGCAGTATGAAACATCTCATCTGTGAAGTTTAACTTTGAAAAAAGATGTCACTTTTTTTCTTTTCTTTTCAGATTGTTTCTATTTTTAAATTCTTGAAATATATGCCAGTGGTTAATTTTTATATTGGTTGCATGAATTCTATTGTGTGATGCTGGAATGGAAGTCAAATTCCCATTTAGATGTGTTATCACATGGAGCTAGAGACACAGTTGTTAAAACTGTAAAATCTGCTTCATTTGGGCTGATGTCGGGAATGGACATCACAAGCCTTAATATAAGAGAATAACCTTTATTTAGAACTAATGCTGCTACCTCTATACATTTACCATTAAAGCCAATAGGCTTTATATTGAAGAGGGAATCTGACAGAACTCCACCCAAGCATCATTTGGACATTTGTGGACTGTTTACAGTTCAAAGCGAAGTGTGTCTAGTTTTACATATTTAGAGTGCTATCCTTGTCCTGAGTAAGTAATAAATGGGACTGTCAGAACTGTTTGTCTGTGTTTTCTGTCCTATTCCTAGATGTATGTAATGATGCAGTCCTTGTGGGTCTTAGTTATACATGTACAAATGAAGTAAACGTAGCTAAACGTATAACATTAAGATAAACATTCCCCATAATTAAATTTATCTTTTTATGATTAAAACACTGTTTTGTGAATCTAAATGTACAGTATATATTAGTAGTTAATATCCTCTCAATAGGTTAACATTATTCTAAAGTGTTTGTACCAATTTTGTCTCATATGATCAGATTGGTTTTCATGTTAAAACATGAACATTAATTTCTTAATATAAATAAAGTTTTAGAGGTTGGTTCATTTTCATCTAGTAACTAAAATACCTATTGAAATTACTGGTGGAATCACCTCTAATCACAACGCCACTGATGCATAACGTATCTGGAAAACCACACCAGACATGTCACACCTTGCTTTATTTGAATAATTTGGGGAGCCATTCAATATAAAACATAATTTGCATGGTTAGATTTGTAAAACTATATCTTTCATGGAGCTGTCAGATCAACTGAAAAAGTTTTAAAACGGTCTAAGAAGATTGATGTGTCAACCAAACGCCAGTGGTGCGACCAAAACTTGTCCTCTCTCGACAACGGACCAGTGCAGGCCATAGAAAAGGGAAAGGTCATTGTCTTTTCCAGGTTGTCCAGAAATAACCTAAAACTGCAGGTTTCCAAACAGCGATGGCAAGGTGTTTGGCTTAGGGTGGGGTTTGTAACCGATGCGCTCGTTGATCATTTGCTCTCGCGTCTTTCCTTCACTGCTTCCACCAGCTCCTCCCATTTCACCTGAGGTAGCCACACCCACAACATCCACCTCATCACGCTGTTTCTTTCGGCTCTGTGAAAAAGGGCCCGAAAAAAGCTTCAGAATAGGTGTGACCATATATCGCATTAATTAGATTTGGATTCACCAAAATGTAGTTACATTAAAGGAAAACATAATGACTGATACTGAAGCTCTTTACATCTGAGCACATGAACAACACATAAAATACAGTAAGCATAAGTAATACACCCAGTAAATTAGATGCTTTCTTCCCAGTATGAAGCTAGGATGGGACTGCAGCTAAAATGAACACCCATTGCCAAGAAAAATTAAAAACTTCATATCTATGAGGCTCAAAAATATTTAAAGGACACAAATTCGCAACTTCATGTTTTAACACTTGTAATAAGACAAATATATAAGCCAAATGAAACAGCACGATGTCAGTCACATTAAAGGTGGCAGGTGTTTTGTTCTCTCCTACCTCAAGTTCCTTTTTCACACTGTCAAACTCATCAATGTCATCTAGTTTAAGCTCCAGGCGGGTTGGCTTGCGACGCAACATCCTGACCTGTCCACAGGAAGATGGTTGCACAGCAACAATCCTTAAGGGAACTGCCTCACTCCAACTGACAGACAACCTATGTACACTGCAAGAAACAGAACACCCAATACAGTTAAAGCACAAATATTAAGCACCACTTCATTTTAAATAATCGATATACACACACATTCACATATATATGTGTGTTTATTAAACAGAAACCGATATATTGAGATCTACTACATTGACATTACTAACCGAAAAAACTATGCAAACTGCTTTGACGTGATAATTTCACTGCGACTAAAATTTAGCAGGTTTTATTTATAAGGATGTATCACAGCTAGTCAGTACATAGAAATGTCCGTGAACCCTGCGCAAACACCCATTCTAGCTAGCTTGAAAATCATGCATATTCTTTTAACCATTGAGTTATTGGAAGTGTGTTTTGATTTACTTAGCTTTTAGTCCAACTGGCACCCATAATACTGATATATAATAAAGCCAATGAATATTCTTGTTCTATTGTGGATCAATTTTGGGAACGAAGACACATACATATAATTTAGCTTGTTCAAAACCGAGGTTACGAAGGATAAATGTATATTAAACCGTTAACTATTAATCCGGTTGAGTAAAACGTGTGTGACCATTGAGCTATAAAAAAATATATTACAGCCACCTTAGCAAACCGGCATGAAAAATGTGTGCAAGTTTGGTGTGTTAATAACTGTTACACAATTGCACTGCCAGAACAGATCGGACAAATGAAACAACAAAACTTCTGTTAGCTAGTGTTGAAAGTTGTTTATGATAACAGCGTCATTCAACTAAAACCAATAAATACATGAATACAAGCTATTTACCTTTTGCAAAGTATTTACAAGACCGGAGCTTAAACCGCCATGAAGAGGTCGTCTAGGTGCTTTCTGGGAATAGTAGTTTTCAAACAATCGCTGTAGACGAGACGAGTCGACAGAGTATGGCATTCACTCGCTATTGTCGCTTATGAAATAAAGAAGATTATGCTTCCTTTTTTTGGGTAACAGTAAATGTCTCCAGATGTCACTATATCTATGATTGATTTTGTAGTGCCTCGGTTCTATTTCGCTTATTTTATACATTGTTATTTATTTTCTCTCTTTATTCACAAATGTAACCGACAAAAAAAAAAAATTATTATTATTTATGTTGTTGTTGTCAATGAGATCTTAAATGGCCTTAAAGTCCGAATGCAATAGCTAATTTAGGATTTATAGCCACACTGGAGATCAATGAGAAACCTTGGGATCACAATTTTTATCAAATGTTAAAATATCTCCTGTGGACTCACTTTGTTTTTGTTTTTTGTTCTAAACGGTTTTCTTTTTTAGTGTCGTTTTCTTTGTCCTGGGTAGTTTTTTTTTAATTCTTAGAAATGCTTTATTCATACTATGCTTTTCAATTTTCAAGTCAAAAATAACGCAAGAATATAGAAGACGGACCTCCAACCGTAGGTGGCAGCAATAAGCATGACTGGATAAATCGAAGTAATACGAGAAGAAGGTGAGCGGGACAACGTTGGTTCATTTGGAAGTGGTAGGCTAACATTAAACATGACTTTAAAGAATTGTTTGCGCGGTATAGTTTATGTTTTCAGACAGTTGTAGAAAGCGACCCGTAATATCTGCAGGCTCTGTAACAAGCTTGATCCGTTTGGTGGCGACTAAGTCTAAAATTTCTGAAGCCTTTTTGTATTCGAGAGTGTGCTGGAGGCTTGGTAACTATCAGACTGGGATGTAGTTCGCCAATGCGCAGATAACTGCTGTTAGAATTTTTTTCTACGTTGTACACATATCTGAGTTTTAAGCCCCATCGCTTTCATTTAAATTTGTATTAGCGAGTTTACTACAGACCCTAACCCTCAAGTAATCGGGTGCAGTGGCCATGTCGTTTAACTAGCGGCCTTGAGTTCTAAACTCAATTCACCGAGATTAGTTTGCTGTTACCTGAAGCAAGTCACTGTTTGAGAATTACATTTTATATCGCACTGGCACGGAGATCTAGTTCGCCCACCATATGCTAGCCGTCCTCTTCCTGTTTGGAAAACACCGAAACCCCTTGTTGATGGTTAGCGAATTTTCCGATAGTTTACTAGAAATCTTTCCATATGAGAGTGTGGAATGGGGTAAATTATTACTTTGTTTGCTTATCCCACTCTACATTAAAAATCACCGTTATTTAGTGTATATTTTAAAAGAAATCTGTGCAATTATCAAAGTGGTTGATCTGACCCATTAAATATCGGATTTCCGCCCACCCTACCTCTACCAGGTACTTTTTCACGTTGTAGTGACGTAAACAGTCGAGATGTCTGACGAGGACGAAGTCCCTTTGGTGAAGAAGGCCCGGATCTTCTATGGGAGCCTGGAAGAGAAGGAGAAGGAGCGGCTCAGCCGCGAGGGTGGTGCAATCTCTGCGAAAGAAGCGGTGAAGGCGGGCATCGAGGCCGGCAACATAAACATCTCCAGTGGTCAGTATTCCTGCTACCAGGCGCCTATGGGGTCACACGCACCTGCTGCTATCTCACAGAGATATCCCAGTGCTCTTGGGGTCTGTTTATATGCAGTTGAATTTCGGTCAGTGAGTTCAGGGCCTTGTTTGTCCTAGGCATGGTATTTCCCAGATGCGCCACCTTGGTGCTTGACACTCCAAGCTGCTTGATTATGCTATCTAATGTTTAGTATCCTTAAAATGACCTCTGATTTTGGCTGAATGGCGGCTTAGCCGTTTCCACGTACTCTGAATTTCTGCCACGCCAGTTCATCTTCTCTTCCTGTGTGTCCAGGCGAGTCTTTTGAGTTAGAGGAGCGGGTGAGTGAGCGCCAGGCAGAAGTGCTGGCTGAGTTTGAGCGCAGGAAGAGGGCACGCCAAATCACCGTCTCCACTGACGACGCGGAGGTCAAAGCCTGCCTGAGGGCCCTCGGGGAGCCCATCACAGTTTTTGGAGAAGGACCGGCGGAGAGACGAGAGAGGTGAGGAAGGCTCAGCGGCCTGGTCACAGGTATATTCTAATGGCTGTCGTCATTTGGATCAGTGTGGCTGAACTTGTACGTGCTGTTCCGAAATGTAGTGTGAGAACTGAAGTAACTTAATAATAAATGTCGTGCGTCTCTTCCAATGCTCCCTGTCTCATCCTCTCTCTCTGTCTTTGATCCCCTTCCCCCTTCCTGTGCCAGGCTGCGAAACATCCTGTCCGTAGTTGGGCCAGATGCACTGAAAAAATCCAAAAAGGACGAAGAGAAAGCCAAGCGCTCCCAGGAAGAGGTATTTACACAGCAGTGTGCCCTGTCCCCTAGTTCTCCAGCCTTTGTGTTATGTCTGTCCAGAAAGAAATGGCCACAAAATATTTCTGAAGGCAATTCTCTCCCCCCCCTTCAGTGTCAGCAGACATGGTACCATGAGGGCTCAGCCTCTCTCAAAGAAGCCCGTCTGTGGTTGGCACGCTACTCCCTGCCCAGGTAAAGCATTAACTGAGCTGTATTACAAGCAATGAGTGGCTGCGTTCTCTATGCTATGTAAGCAATTGTTACCCACCTGACTGTGACTGTTTGTCAAATTACTATACCAGTAACTGAGCGGTACCTGATGTGGTGGTGTGTGTCTTAATGAACAGTGTTAAATGTTTTCTGTGGGCGTGTTCTGCATCCTTAGGGCAATGAAGAGATTGGAGGCGGCACGAGTTCATAGGGAGATTCCTGAATCTACACGCACAGTGCGGCAGCAGGAACTCCACAAAACACTGAGGGTGAGTCAGACCCCCACAATCCCCACGGAAATTGGTCATGCCTGCCGCTCGGAAGCTGAGCCGCTTGTGACCGGACGTGCTCTCTTTATCTCTCCAGGGCCTCAATAACTTCTGCAGTCAGATTGGTGACGACCGGCCCATATCATATTGTCAGTTCAGCCCCAACTCCAAACTGCTGGTAACGGCATCCTGGTAAGCCCAATCACGTTCATGTCCGTGGATGAACAATATTTACTTCACATAACTGGGAGGTGTGTATTATTGTTTACTGTTATTGATGACTGACTGAGAGTATTGATACCACCTTGTTTCCCCTCTTCATCTCCCTCCTTTAGGAGTGGTTTGTGTAAACTCTGGGCCGTCCCTGATTGCAGTCTTGTTCGCACTTTGAGAGGTAATTGTCATCACTTTGTATCTGTCTGTCTCCTCTCACTGACTACATGATCTCGTACTCATCTTGCCTACAAGACCTCTGTACATCTTAAATGGGACGTTTGCTTTGAAAGTAATAGCCATTATAACTTGGTGCAATTGTCACATTTAATCTCAAGTGTATGTATATACACACCGCAGACACAAATGGCAGTAGTAGGTGTTATTGATATTTAACGAAGCTTTCAGTTTTTTTTTTTTTTTTAAGTACTGAATAGCCCACCACATCCCTGTTCTAGAATGATTTGTATTTTCTCTATTATTGTGGCAATATTGAGAATATTTTATTCAGTAACGGCCTCATGTCTAACTCCCCATCGCAGCTTTGTAGAAAGCACATCCTTATGCGCACTGCCTTGTTTGGTTCTCTCTCAGGCCACAACACCAACGTGGGTGCCATCAGTTTCCACCCCCAGGCCACCCTGTCTCTGGAAGAGACAGACATCAACATGGCGTCCTGCGCGGCCGATGGCTCGGTCAAGCTGTGGAGCCTGGACAGGTACAGCAGTCCGTTACTGTGTGCAGGGGCAGTCTCGCTCTGGCCCCACAGTTAACTGAATGACTTGCGTCTCCGTTTCTGCAGAGGTTTTCTGTATTGTAATCTGTACCATGTCTCTCCTTTAGTGATGAACCAGTGGCGGACATAGAAGGACACTCAATGAGGGTGGCGCGTGTGGCCTGGCACCCATCAGGGCGATTTTTGGGCACCACTTGGTGAGTGAAGACCATAATGGAGGGAGTGGAGGTGGCGATTGTCTCTATGGTTCCCTCAGAACAGTTGCTGACATTTAACATAATGTTGTGATTCCCAGCATGCATAGGAGGAATTTCCTCAATTGTTTTCCAACTTCCTGCATGTTCTTATTAAACTATCAGCTATGATAACTCATGGAGGCTGTGGGACCTGGAGGCCCAAGAGGAGATCCTGCACCAGGAGGGCCACAGTAAGGGGGTCCATGATCTGCACTTCCACCCTGACGGCTCCCTGGCAGGAACTGGGTATGCCCCTTCGATCCTGCCCCTAGTCGGCCATATCGCTGCGGTGTTCTGTCCTGCTGAAGCTATCCGTTACCGCTTGTTCATGTGTTATAGTTGGGGCGGCCAACCTTTCAGAATGGATGCGTTACTTTTTTTGTAAATGAGGAAATGGAATGACTGGGAATTGTGTACAATTTATTACTTTCAGCCCCAGTACATTTCATTGAATTGCTTTGGCAACAAGAAGCAGACTCTAAATAAATGGTTCATTTAAGTTTCTGCAGATAATAAAGAGCTCATATGAAATGTATTTATGTTGATATATTCGAACAGTCTTGTGACCGGGTCATAATTATATCAACTGAAAATGACTCGAATGAAAATGTCCTGGAAAAGAGGATGACCTCTGGATATTAAGGAGAATTTGGACCCAATGGGGAGTTGTCCTGCTCATGCTTTGTCGGATCTTGAAAATCTGCTGCTGAATATCACCCAGTACCTGCTGGCCTTTTAATTAAACTGAAAGGGTTCGTTAATAAACCCTGCTTGTCTTTATGTGCCTGTTATTTAACAAGGTTACATGTTGGGGATCGTAATTTGCTTTGTTAAAGCTATATGAAAGAATACATCTGGCAATATAGTGATACCAGTGGGATAGTGTCTGGCCCAATAGGATCAGCTTTACACCTTTGAAGGAAGCAACGATCCTGTGCACTCTTTCAGCTTTAAAATAAGTACCTGTTCTCCTCTTTCACTTCCCACCACCAGGGGTCTGGACTCCTTTGGTCGAGTGTGGGACCTCCGAACTGGGCGCTGTGTCATGTTCCTGGAGGGCCACCTCAAGGAGATCTACAGCATCGATTTCTCCCCCAATGGGTAAAAAAAAGAAAGATATAGATATATATATTTTAACATTAAATTAAAATTTGGTCTAATTTCACGGAACTTCCAAAGTGTGTTCTTGCTGAAAATCTTCCACTTCATACTGCAGCTTTCACATGGCAACAGGAAGCGGCGATAACACCTGCAAGGTGTGGGACCTCCGTCAGAGAAGGTGCATCTACACCATCCCCGCCCACCAGAACCTGATCTCCTCTGTCAAATTCCAACGTGAGTACTTCCCGGTCATGCCCAAGATGCCCAAGATTATAGGGTGGGATGTTTGGCTCACAGGGCACTGCTGGGACCAATGGCCACAGAGGAACCAGCCCGGTTTGGCCTGAGAAGCCACTCCTCCAGGCTGCATGCTTCTTCCTTTTATGGGGCGGGTTACTGGAATATTCTTCTCCACATCCTGTCCTGGCACAGTTGTTGTACCCTCCAGCGAGGTCCTTAAACTCACTTGATAAATGTGTATCAGCCAGGATTGGTGTCTGCTAAGCAACCAAGTAAGATTTCTGCGCTCCTGTTCTCACAGCCACGGATGGCCACTACCTCCTGACCGGGGCATATGACAACACGGCCAAAGTGTGGACGCACCCCGGCTGGTCTCCTCTGAAGACACTGGCGGGCCACGAGGGCAAGGTGATGGGGCTGGACGTGTCTGCTGACGGCCACCTCATCGCCACTTGCTCCTACGACCGTACCTTCAAGCTCTGGGTGTCTGAGTGAGGGCCTCTGCCGTTGGCTGTCCCCAGGCAGCTGGAACTGGTTGACTGCCACAGAGCTCTCAATACAAGATCCTCTGTACCGAAGAGACCTTCAGCCATGGCTGTGCGATTCGTGTCCTCGGGGGGGGGGGTAACAGATTGTCTGCTGGTTTCCTGTTACCTTCGCTCTTAATCCTGTAATCGGTCATGAACTGGCATGCCGGCAGCTAAATTGGCTGTTCCAGATTAATCTGAATTTTTAAGTGCAGCGAAACCACCTACACTGCAGATGACGGGTGTTGCTTTTTCACATCTAGGAAGTGGTATAAATGTGTGTGCATCAGTACCCAGAGACACTGTACAAGGTTCCAAGGGGTAGTTTTATGTATGCTTTTAGGTATATGTTTATTTGGTACAGCACAATTCAAATTTTTAGTTTTCCCATGTTAATCTTAACTTCAGGTAGTTAATTAGTATTTGTTTTGCTCCCGTTAGTTTTCAGAATTTAGAATTTTTTGCTTTTTTACAGTATCATTTGGAATTAAAATGGGGATAGGAAGTGGTGTTATTGTTTTCTTTCTCCTGGTTGTTTTCATCTGACAAAGCCACATGAAAAAATGTTTCTCTTAAATATCAACAATTGTTGGACTCCATTGTCGAGGGTTCATGAATTGTTTGCATCTAGCTAATGTCAACAAGTTATTTAAAATATGAATACACCTGAGCCATGCTAACATGTTGATCCATACATAAGGATGAAAACGGAACAGGATGAAGATGAGATCGAGTCCAGGCTTTAACTATCATCAATCTGTGCGAAGGTGGCCCGTTCAGGCAGTGAAATGAGTGAAGGAAGGAAAATGCAATGATTTGAAGATCGACCTGCCTCTTGAGAAGTAGGCCTAGTGTCATTTTATATGGGCGACTGCCTTCTCAGATAGAAAACCAGAGGAAACGGTTTTTAAAAAATGCCACTTTTTTTTCTATTGCACCTGGCTCTGAAGTTAATTCACGTTGACTTGCAGTTGGTCCAGAGAAAAACGTGCTCCACAATTGTGACGCTTTAGGGTCATCTAGGTGCTGCATCTGAGTTAAGTTTTTTTTACTTTACACAGAAACAAATGTTGTATTGAAACCTGATTGGAAGTTATTTATAAAGTGGTCAAGCGTTACTTTAAACCTAAAAAATCTTTAAAATCCTGCAAGTATGAAAATAACATCAGGTTTTTTCCTGAGCCTTTGTCCCTGAACATTAATGAAACAGATTTGTTGTTTTGGGTATGTCATTCCTGAATCATAGTACAGGTTATCCTGGTTTATTTGCAAAAACAAAAAACCCACACATTTATTCAATTACAGTGCATTAATGCAACAATAAATGCAATTCTAAGCTGATTGTCTTGGTACCTGATTAAAAAGACAACTTTTCCCATGTTATAAAGGTTCCACACAAAGAAGACAAGCCTGTCGATTTGTTACTGATAAACCCTGAATCAGCTCGTCCATTGGGTGGTCAGCGGGAATTATCTTGTGTTGCGTGCTTGGGACTTATGTAACACCTTGACTTATTTTATCTGTTTGACATGAGGAGAAATCTGAGATATTGCTTTAAAGAAATATCTAGCTAAGAATACGACACTTTAAACCAGAAGGGGGCAAGCGTGTGTCGTTTCATGCGTTGTGTTGAAAACAGCCTTTCAAAAGACATGCACAAAAAAGCAATAAAACCGGTCTAAATGAACAACTCTTTGAACAATCTTAGCATTGGCAAAATTATGTAGCTCTGGTATGATTGGTAATGTTTTTCCAGTGTTCAGTCCGTGGGCATCTTCAGCTGGACATCTGACACAGGTGGCTGGCCTTTGCAGGTCAATGACACTTCCAGTTTTTAATCTTAGCTTTCATTATGTACTCTGCCTAGCACCAACAACAAAACCTGCACTGTATGCAGCAGGGGCTTAGGCGAGAGTTGGGCTCTGCCAACATGCCACGGGCCCATGCAGATGAGGGCTGCTCTGTGATTGGCTGCTTCCCAAAGGACGCCTTGTGTTCCAGCTGGGTCCCACCTCCCTGCTGCGTGTTGATTCGCTGGTTCTCTAATTCTGCCTTCACACCTAGAAATGCTGCCAGGTCCAGATCCAGCACTGTGGCGCCCCCACGTGGCAGCGGTGTGTTCTGTCGGCACTGTGGACACGGGATCCACATCTGCTGGGAAGCAGAGGCACAAAAAAAGTGGATTTTACACAAGTTTTTACCATGAACTGCCAAATATTTGGGACTACATCCTCTGATGATTAGAGCATGCTGTGACATCATCCCTGCCAATTTTCCTAACAGCTATAAAATGTCTCCTAAGTCAATATTTACTGATATAAAATTGGACCATAATCATTACAGCTCTACATCACTGCACATTATAGACTGTTACATGTGCCGTTTCAATGTGAGCTTCCAAACAAAACTACATTTTCACATAAAAATCTAAGCCTGTTTAAAAATGCGTAATTGAACATATTTATTATCATCTAGTTGCTTGCCAGCAGTCAGAGGAACTTACATAGCTGGATGTTTAAGCATTTTAGGTGAAGTAAGGGTACAACGGCAGTGCTGGGATTAGAGCCATCGACTTTTCAGACTTGTCTTAACACCTTAATTACTACAGGACACAATAAAAGCAGTACCAGCATAACCTACAAATGTCTTAAAATTTAACTGTATTTTTTCTTGTGAGCAAGCACACAATAAAAATACAAATAACTCTATTGCTATCATTTGATTTAGACGCATCGTCAACGGTGCTGCGTCTCCCTCAGATAACTCACTGGAGACTGTTTCCCATTATACCTGTTGCTAGGCAGTTGACTAAAGCCCATTACGAGCGTGACGAAACTGGGTGAGACTCACTTGCTCGTTAATGACAGTGTCCAGCCGCCGAAGGCATGCCTGACAGAAGGTGTGTCCGCAGTAGAGCTTGCGGGGCAGCCTATCGCTGAGGTTAAAGCCAGAGTAGCAGATGATGCAGTCCAGTTTACGGCTCTCCCGGGACCGCTGCTCCCCTGTCTCCGCGACCGGTGGCTCTGATACGGGGGTCTCCTCCACGGACATCTCCTTTAGAGTCGGGGGACGCTCACATCATCGCGTGGAGGAACTCCAATGTCTTCGTCCTAGAAACCCAGGTGGCTACTGGAAAGTGTCTTTTTTTTTGTTTCGTTTTTTTTCAATATAAATAAATAAAGATATGGATAAATTAAGCAGATGGAGAAGATAAAAAAAAATCTCTTCCAATTTCTAGCACAGCAGCCAAGCTGTGTGTAGGGCCATCTTGTGGCTTGTCCGACACTTATAGGTCTGTTAAACAGGAGAGACTGTGTAAGTAGAGACAGTGGTATCTGTTTTCTGTCCAAGAGATGCTACTGGTGGTAAAAGCAGCAGATGGCCGACAGAGTCATTTTTGTCAGGATCAACATTTCGCTGTATCTCCACGTAAACAATACCACATTGTGCTAATGTGCAATACAGAGTGGGTGAGATTTTTTGAATAAGATGCAATATTTATTACCTCTTTATTATGTCATGTGACTTATTGAATTATTAATCTGGAAGAACACAGGGTCAAATAAATATTGAATATGAGAAAGCTAATGGGGAAAGGCACCGTACAAATAATTATTTCAGCAAAAATCATCTGGATGAATATTCACTGTATTGTAAAAAAATATTTTACAAGACTAAAATTAAAATAACGTATATAAACAAACCGTATTGGTGGTGTATACACAAAGAAATGTGTTAAAGTAACAAAACTGCACATTGTTGCATTGGAGTTTAAAGTATTTTTTGAAAATGACATAAGCAATAAATAATAATGATAAGTCTTCATGTTGAATTTTCAATTGCAAAACACTTCAATTGCAAATCATTAACTTTCTTTGATCTGTACCATTACCTCACCCTGTGCAGTCTGGTGATGGACCAGCTATAAAAGTTACAGTGTTGACAGACCTTATTTACATCAAGCATGTTCTGGCAGAAGGAGAAAAGACTTACCAAACCAAGGCTTTGTACCAACCGTTTATGCAGCCCTGGTTGTGCCTCGCATCTATCAGTCCTTGGCAGTCTTTTGGGGTCCTGCTCGGTTGTTGTTGCCGTGTCGACGCCCATCGACTTGTTCAGTGCCAGGGCAGGGTCGGACTGGCAATATTATCGAATGCCAGTGCGTCACTACGCGACAGCCAGTGGACCCAACTTCATGGCCTGTCAAATCCCACTCTTAGCCCACCACCCCCCCACCAGACACACACACACCCATATGCCTCAGCTGGGGTGGTGTCCTGCGGGACCCTCCCTTTTGTTCACACAGCAGCTGCTCTTCCACAGAAACTCCTCTGAATAGAAAGGGACTCCTACATCTTCCCCCGCACCCGCTCCTTTTCAAGGTCTACTCCTCTCGATTCTGTCATGCAGCCTCAGAGGTGAATGGCATCTGCTGCTTTCTCGAAATGGGAAAAAATATTCATTTTCAGTGAAAAAGCTCCAGGGATGTCTCCTCACTGAGTATGTGTTCTGTCCCAGGGCACGGAGCTCCAAACCAGACCTTGTGGTGTGTGGCACTCTTTCCCATATAAGCTCCTGCATCCAGGCGGTCTGACCAGGTAAAAGGCAAGCCAGGCTCAAGTTCCTTGGGGGGGGTGGGGGGGTGCGGAGGTTGGACAGGCGGCAGGGATATCAACTTTCAGCTAACACAAACGGCACCAGAAACCCGACGCCACACACCGCCCGGACGCTCACTACAGCGGGACACAAACCTGGCTGTCAACGCCCCGGGCCTGTTGGAGAGAGCCAATAACCTCTCTCCTGCTTGGGGGACTGCGATCCTGAACGTCATTCATAGATTGACAGTAAATGTGAATCCTGGTTTGTCAAACCTGTCCAGCTCTAGTTCACAGTCAAGCAAAAGTGCCACCGAACACTTACATTTTGACAGACACTAATTTTTTTTTACATCATTAGCTTCCCTCAGCGAGATGGAGCCAATTGGCCATGTAACATGGATTCATATTTTGTACTGCATTTCATTGCTTCTAAATGACCTTGGATTAAGGAGCCAGTCAGCATTAAACAAGAGAGAATAAGAATATTTGGTAGGCCAGCCTCTTTCTGCTTTGTATTGCTTTCTGCTCCATCTTTAAAAACACTGTGACGTGTTGCTATGGCCACCACTACACTGTTGTGGAAACTTTAGTACTTTGACCCAGGGTGTTTGATCAGTTGTGGGGGAAATTTTAAGCAGGTATGATTAAAATACAGCACCCGGCCACAAAACTGCCATGTCCTACAATTAAATATTTTTATTGTTTGTGGGCAGAAGATGAACAAAGATGAATCTGAAACCTGAACATAACTCTCATATTTGTTAGTGATACATAATATAAATTCATTTATAATAAGTATATTAAAATGTGAATATTAATAATATTATTGTATCCTCTACAGAGAAACGTATAACAATTACATTTTAGTATACACATTGTTACATGTCCTTGATGCAAAATTCTAGTCCTTGAGGTTATAGAGTTGATTGTCGTTTGCATAGCTGTCAAAATTTATCTCATTTTAAAAAATGACATTACCTAGTAACATAGAGTAGAAACTAAGGTTGTGATATGTACATATGCGAGAGCTGCTATGAGTGTTTGTTTCAGAGCATACGACATGCATACTCATTTTTCAAATGAAAAGATCATAACTAAAGTTTCTTGTTTCTAGTTTCTCTAATTCCAGGCCCCTCTGGATTAAGTACTAAAATGCATTAACAACGACCGAGACGCTCTGACTAGAACTGAACATTAGATCTTATTGTGAAAGATTCTTTTGTTCTACGAATTCCCTTGGAGACCTGGCAAGAAACATTTTTTTTTTAAGTAAAATGAGCAGGATGTCAAGGTTGTGGACTGTAGAGGGAATATTCTGCCCTTTAATGCATGTATTTTGGGAGCAATACTGACATACCACTACATTCACATACATAACTTGATGCCTTAACGTGTGGAAAATGTTGTTGAGACACAATTGTAGTGGTTCTGCATGAGGAAGGTTCTTGGGATACAGCTGTAGTGGTTCTGAGTAGGGAATGTTCTTGGGATACAGCTGTAGTGGTTCTGAGTGAGGAAGGTTCTTGGGATACAGCTGTAGTGGTTCTGAGTGAGGAAGGTTCTTGGGATACAGCTGTAGTGGTTCTGAGTAGGAAATGTTCTTGGGATACATCTGCAGTGGTTCTGTGTAGTGAATGACAGGAATTTTCTACACTAAAAACAATTCTGTGTGGGATTTTATGTTAAATTAGCACGAGAAGCTTATGAAGTGTGCTGTTTTGCAGTCTGACCACGCTGTACAGAAGTTGAGTAACAGAATTTCTTTTTTTTTAAATTTGCATCTTGAAAATGAATGACATTTTATTCGGGTGGATGAGTGCCTATGTATTTAGACATGACCTGCGAGAGTTTACGTAATAAACCGAGATGATCTCCTAATTGGCACGATACACGTAAAACACACACGAGTTGGTCTACCGTTTGATTTATTTTGTTAGGCATTGTCAAACAAAGCACCTGTTTAGCCATAATGCAAACACTTCCCCTCACCGTGACCCCTCAATAGGCTTTTAGCATAGCTATTTAATTTTTCCATGAAATTATGCTTCCATAAATCAGTGCAAAATGTGTTTACAAATGTTTATGGCCCTAAAAAGCAGTATAATATCTATCCCACCATAAAAAAAACATAATCCCAATAACCAGAATGCGAATTATACAATGACAATGGGGAATCCCCCCCGTAATTTGAACTCGAAGCATTATCTCAGACAGAGAACAAACAAACTAGGACTGGAAGTTCAGTTTGGCCAGTACTCAATGTTTCATAGCTCATTAGAATCAATAAATAAGGTCGTATAGTTATCTAGCTTGTCAACATTTTGACTATGCTTTGCTCATTACTGCAGCACGCCACAATTAGTTTTCCCTATTTTTGTCAGTCTTTACCATTCTACCAATCATAATGGGTGTGATTTCTGGGAGATAATATACACGTGATCTCATTGGTTAGTGGCCGGTGGACTGTTAACTTGCTCATCATAATTTTATGGCAAAAATAAAAACGTGCAAATGTAAAAATTACAACAATGAAATAAGGGGCAATCTGGCTGTCAGATACTGCCCATTTCGTAATCTAGCCAGGGCTGGAACGTTGACATGCAATAGAAGTTATCATGGGTTAGGGTGCCTATTTAACAAAATTATTAAGAGTTGCAACCCTATTCACCCATTGGGTAAGGGGCCAGATTTAAGGGTGTCCACAAGAAGCCCAAGTAGATTTTATTTGTATCTCTTTGACAAACAAGCAGTTGTCACAGACGGCCAAAAGTGCATTCCAGAACGTTGTTTCATTATAATGGAATCTTCTCCTTAAATCTCCATGTCAGTCAGGGGAACAGTGGTTGCAGGACAGGAAGGGCCGGTTATTCTTGTGAGTGACTCTTAGAGTGCTTGTTTCGCGGTTGTCACCTTTGAGAGTTCCTGTGGCACTGTACTGCCCAATCCAGTCCAACCGGAGTGGCGTATGCCCATTGAAACTGTGTCACTCATGTTGCAAAATCCCACTGCCTAGTGTCAACAAACATTACTGGGAATGCATTGGAACTTTCGGCTATATAAGTCAGACACATCTTGTCATTGACTTTGTGCATTTTAGACTTCCATTGCATCAAGTATATCCTAACCTGTCCAGAACTAGACCTCTCGGCACCAGTCCATGTATCTGAAGCATGATTCATTGGTCCATATGGTCTCTCCTTCTGTCAAGGTCACTTAATACAGCTACAATTATACTGCAACGTACGTCCAATACACATTAAGTATTGTTCATATTTAAAGAATGTATGTAATGGTTTCAAGTTTATACATGAGCAGGAGCATCATAGTTACATAAATCCATAACTGCTTTTTAAGAAATAAATAAAGGAAGAGAAACAGGCAACTGAAACTGTGTGAATAAAGCCACTGCTACTGCCAGAGCACACTCAGGGGGCAAAACCTGTTTAACTGCGATGCGAGGCGACTGAGTGACAATCTTTCATAGTTTTCCCTTTTCCTCCCGAATCTGCGCAACTAGCTCATCTTAACTCGACCACCAAAAGACTTTAAGTACGTCTGATATGACCACAGCTAGACCACTTCAGAAAACAGTCCATGTATCTGAAACATGATTTGAAGTTTCCTCTCAAATGAAACTGCATGTACTCGGTGAGTGCGTCCAGATTAAACACGGGGGCAGAACCTGTTTATCTGCATTTACGAGAAGATTGAAGGAAATGAACTTGCTCCCTGAGCCCTGCATTTTTCCCCCTCTTCCCAGCTAGTTGAGCAGGTCGTCGAGCAGGTCGTTGAGCAAAGCGGCAGGTGGGAGCAACGCAACCCGAGAAATTGGGCCCATGACACAAACAGCTCCCCTCCTTGGCTGAACAACCGGGTTCTGTCATGCTGAGAACAAGGATGTGTGGCAGAACAAGCCCACCTTGTTAAGACTGGAGTGTTTCAGAGCTCTATGCGATCTTTTCCCCCCACCTGGAAAGCGATGGGCTATTGGATCGAATCGAAAATCTGGTGTAGTTTTGGGGAACCCCTCACCAATCCAGACAAAGCACCTTAGCAACAATTTAATGATGCCTGACCGCAGTAATTCATTGTAGGCCTTTGGGTGAGTCCCTGACTTCCGCCCTTTTGTATTAATTTCTTTTTGAAGTCACAGACTGTTGCACAGAGAGCATTGTTGTCCAGAGAGATTAGACACAGCTGTTGTCAAGTCTCAGCAAAGCTTCAGTACAGAGTGCCAGGGCATAAGGCCCAGCAAGACATTAAGAAGCCTAGGAAACTGAAACTGCCCAACACTCTTTTAACTTTTACTTCCCCCAATGAAACCATCATCAAAAGCCTTTTTAAAACAGGAAAACAGATATTTTGCTAACTAATTGGCAGGTCTCAAAAATTTGCACAATGTGGACTAATAAAAGCAGCTGCCATATCTGGCCCTGAGTTTAGTGCTTGCCCAGCCTGTAGATATGGAAATGATGTCATCCATATCTACAGCTCGCCAGGTGGGTGCATCATATGACTTGACTGGCTCAGACTCCTTGTTCTCGCCATTTCTCCAAAACTGTCAGGATTAATATATAATTTATCAGATACAAAGAGATTCTCATTCTAAAGGATCAATCGGCAGCAATGCCAGATTCATGGAGCTTTCATTTGTTGTTTTGAAAAAAAAGTGTGTATGTAAATTTGATTTACCGCACTGCCAGGGTGTGAGGAAAGCAAATTAGACAAAAGTAAAGTAGCCGTGGATTGTGCAATCCCCTGTTTTGAATTCTAAAGAGGCATGCTTCCAAAATACAAAAATATCCAAGAAAGCAATACCAAACCCAGATTGTCACTTGTTTACTATATATATACACACACACA
>JAOVYW010051725.1:0-13965 GCA_025775045.1 Hiodon tergisus | reverse complement strand
AGCACCGACACAGCCTGAACATCAGATGTGAACCTTGGCATTTGCCTCTCACAATTTCCCTCAGAAGCTCAAAGATTACATCTTTGTGAATCTATACATTTTTCCCTCTCCATACTGTTAAACAATAAACAAAATTACTCCTAATGAAAGGCACTTTTTGTCTTTAAGAGCTAACCACGCAGCGTTAATAGAGTGGCACTGCAAAGTCTAAAGAAAAGAATATCACCAAAATTGGAAAATAATATGCGGACAGAAATGCGTTTGACACATATAATTAATTAAATGTCATTTTACCCCTGATAAATGAATAATATCAGGGTTTTTATGAAAAAAATACTTTGCTAGCATGACTGGAAATTTCTCTGTAGTATTCCCAAAATTAACAGACCTAAGCTTTCAATGGCAGGTAATATTTCTCTTTGACACAAATCCACAAGGGCAGTTCTTGAAGACTAAATTCATAAAATAAATTAAGCATTTAAACTGAACTTAAATACCTACAAACAATGCCTTTTAGTGTGCAACCGCAATTTTCCATTTTGGCTGGAGGCTGGAGGCTACTGGACTGTTGCAGGTGTAAGAGTGAAGCAGAGCGTACTCTTCATCTTTATTCATGTAGGCCAGATTTTCCATTGTGGAAACCCTTAACTATCATTGCTGGTTTAGTGCTTGACTTAGCTGACACCTTCATCAGAACTACCTAATCAGCTGGGTGGGTCCTTTTCCATCATTTCAGCAGCCAGGATTGACCATTTGAAAATCAAATGTACTTGTCCAAAGGTTACTTAATGGTAGAAAAAAAAATGTAATCAGAAGCCCTAATTCACAGATACTTCTAAATAAATGGAATTTAAATTTGAAATGTTTAATTATTTGCACTTCTATTTTTTTCTTTTGTTGGATTTGAGCTTCCATTTTTAACAAAAAAAACAGTTTCTAAAAGTTGGGGTTCCTCCAAACTTTTTGGCTCAAGGGTACAGAAAACACCAGTCACCAGTTAACCTTCAGCACCTCTCCCAGGTTTGGGGTCACATGGCCATATCTACTGAACAGTGAAAGCCACTGAACTCAACAACCTTTCCCTTGCTTCCCACCCCCCTTCCATTCCCCTCCTCTCACCAGATGTGTGCTGAGGTACATTTTAACAGGGAACAAAGCAGTCAGCCAACTACAACCTTGTTTTGATTAATAATGTAACACAACAATGCACTTTTTGTTCAGCATAAGTCAAGAATTCTCACATGACTTTTCGTAGGCTACCTCAATAGGACGTCACTCCGTTATTGCGAGTCAAAATATTCCCGACAATTTCTCCTACAGTCAAAATAGACCATCACTAATTCAGCTAACTTTTGTCAAAACGTTTATTCTGAATGTGGATTAAATGTAGTTTTACGTTTCACATGTCCTTTGCAACATATTTCAAAAGAGGAGACGCTTCTTAATTCGTTTGGCTCTAGTTTTTTAAACTTGTTTTCCCAAGCCAGGGATTATTCCGCTTTAGTCCAGGGATCTCTGCAACTTAATTTGCCCTGACTGAAGCCAGGCAAAGTAGGGATGAAAATATCTCTGGGGAAAAAAACGCTGTTTCAAATATCTAAATTACAATGCTAAAAATTATGTTAAAATATTTAACTGTTAACAAGCTCATCTGATGTGTGAAACCAAAATTGATACCAAGGCTGGTGCCAGTTTTAGCAGTAGTGAGCAATGTTAGCAGGCAGACGTTTACCCAAGATCACATTTTTTGTTTGGAAAAAAAGCCTCTAAATTAAAAATCTGGATGCCAAATTTAAAAATGCATAAACTAAAGGATAAAATACACTACGGAGATTGAATAGCAGCCTCATAAAACCACGGTGTATCGATTTGGCTTTAGATGAGGCTATTTTCGCCCTTATGACCCTGCTGCTATGAAACTTGTGGTTCAGATTTTAATCAAGAAACTACATCGCTAAAAAGCCGGAATACTATGAGCTGGATTTCTTAGGTCAGAATCCAATTGACGTCATTTTCCAACTGTGGCCAGAAGAGCGCAGCGGTGTAACACAATGGGCAGAGTCCTGCCTGGGCTGAGGTGGGTGGAAATCAGCAGGGCTACCCTCGTCTCGTCGATGACCAGCGTCTCCAGTCAGTTTCTGGCAGTTCTGTTGAGAGGGACGTGCCTCCAATTACCCCCAAACCCTTCGCTCGGACTGTGTAGTCCACAATCTGCTCCACACCATCTGTATTCTACCACTTCCCCTCCCAGCAACCCTTCCTGTAGTTTTTGTCTTTTTTCTAAACAGTGCCACTTAATACATTAAGAGCAAGCTACAATGGGTTTTTTTTTACAATGAGTTTAAGTAATCATTTATTTAATTCAAGTCATAAGAAACTTATCAAAATTATAAGTAGGTATAGGTTTATGCACGCTCACAGAGGTAGAGAACAAAAATGACATTTTCAACATGCTAAAAAAAGTAGTTTATAGAGCAAAGTCTTATTATAACACTTTCAAAAGAAATAAAAGTCAACATTCAGAGGCAGCATCATTTATATTCTTATTTAACAATTTATTTTTCATTTAAAAAATCAAATCATGAAAAAAATATCCAGTGGAAAATCATTTTTTTTTTAAAAGTAAATCAAGTCTGCTCACCGAAAAGAAGAATTAAACTAATTTACAAATGACCATTTTGTTATCATTGAAATGTATTCTTGAATTTCTAATGTGAGGTAAATAATTTGGCTCGGTGTGTGTGTGAGACACCGAGCCTCACACACAAAGGGAAAAGTTGGACCCGGGTCAGGAGTGGGGGTGAAGGTAAAATATGGCACCGGAATCTTCCAGTCGTTTCAGAGCTTCTGCCTCGTGGTTGAGATCGTGGTTTGAATCCTAAACATGAAGCAGACCATGGCACGAAAATAACAGCATTTAAAAGGTTTGCATGTGACACTGAAGTGGCTTACAGATTAAACCATAGACAATAGACAACCATAAACATATGTTTTCTATTTGTTTCCTGCATACCACATTGCTGGATAAGATGTTGCCGACATCCAAGTTAATAAAAACTTAATTGAGGTAATAGAACACAACTTCTACAAAGATAAGCAATAGCAGTACCTTATTATCCTCACTCACCTTCATTGACTTCATTGTATCATATCCGTAATAGTGAATGGGGTGATTCTGGTTATTTGACTCTGGGTAGCCAAATCCAGCAATGTGCACCACATCACAGTAGTTCAAGGCCACGTATATGGCCAGAATCCCAGTGGTGGGGTGAATAGGCATCTGCATTAAAATAATTTATGTATGCGAATGTGGTAACAGGTTGAGGGCAGGTGTAATATTACATTCCAGCAGATGGCACATAGACTCCCCTCCCACATATTTCTTTAATAGTTTTCTTTCTAGTTTCCTGAAAGGTAACTCTAAAACCCGCAGGATATGATCCTCAAAGACAACCCTTGGAGCTATAAGTATGCTGAGTTTAGAACAGTTTTCACTACACGTCATAGCAATGCATAGCCGCTTCCTCTCAAACAAAGCAAAAAGGACAAAGGTAAACATTTCAGATATTCTGCATAAGCTTCATTGGAGATGGATTTGCTTTGACCTAATATTTTGACCTGTCTCTTGAGGATTTTGAAAATGTAAATCAGGGCACATTGCTTCCACGTGCAAGAAAGAAGGATTTGTTGTAATTTTTTTTAAATAGGCAATTAAAACAACATTTGATTTGGTTACTGTGAATCATTGGTTCTTGTAATGTGGACTCAAATTGTTTTCACTCAGTGGTTTTAATTACAAGTGAATCATGTCCACGCACTGCTGAAATGTACAGTTGTTCTAACTTATTTTAGGGGATAAGTACATTAGCTTTTTTCAAACATTCTCTTGTCTTTCTATCATTGCTTTAGCTTAATGGACAAACTGGTTCTGTTTATGGCCCTGTTTAATTGAGAACATAAATAGTGCGATTATGTGATTACTAAACAAATAGTCTTCTATAAATTACCAGTATATCAGAATTAGTCCAGACATATCCAGGTGGATCTAAAACAAGGATTACAGATAAAAATGAATACATAAAAACAATGGAGGCACCATTAATAATCTGTAAACATATATTTTGTTACCACTGATTTACTGATATTTTTTAAGCAGCTAAAAACATTATTTCTGTCATTGAAATTACATCAATGAATGGAATGGAATTAATGGAATTTCTTCATTGAGCCAATTGAGGAACAGTTTTGTCCAACTCAAATTCAAAGCTGGGGGGGGGGGAAACCCTGAACCCACAAATGACTTTTGTCCTTGTTCCTCAGAGTGAGACAGCAGGGTGGCCGAGAAGACTCAGTCCTGTAGCCAGAGAAGGAAACTAAACCTGACGCTTGATGTTCCACATTGGTAGTGAAAACAGGGAAGGAGTACCAGCAACGTTTACAATCGCTTGGTCTATCACTCTTTGCTGTTTGAGTCATATTATATATTATAATGTGCTACAAACAGAGAAAAATACTCTGTTTGGACTAAGTTTAAGGTCATATGTTGATGCACTGGCTTATATTATATGACAGCATGTTAGTGTTTCTGGAATAAATAAATCAAAATGTAAAGTGAAATTGACAAGAATTGGTGGTTTTAAGCAATATCGAACATTACAGAATCTACCTTCAGCAAAGATTGAGACGAAAATCTAAACCTCTATTTCTATTGGCTTCTATTTTCTGCAAAAAATAAGGGGCCGTTTACCGAGACTTAAGTTAGCTCATCAGTAAACTTAATATTGTAAAACATTTAATGTCTCACTATTACAATTTCATTATTAGTATGCGTGTTCATCGAGAGCGGCTTACAATTTCTACATTCAGCCACTGGTATAGCTGGACATTTACTGAAGCAATTTAGGTTAAGTACCCTTGCTCAAGGGTACAACATCTGGGGTTGGACTTGAACCAGCAACCTTTCAGTCATTTCTATACTTACATATACATATTTTTTTCAGCTTCTTCCTGTTCATACAAATATCAATGTATGCATAAGATGTAGTCCGAAGGACTACAGGCTTCGATACAGGATTTGAGACTGCAATTTAGACGAGCATATCTGACAAAGTGTAACACGTGGCGATTTTTTTAGATGCCTGTAAAACAGCTGGCATTTGGGCTCGTTTAGGTGTTTGGGTCACTGTGGGCCTTTTCCTGTTTGCACCGCATCTTTGTGTGAAATACAAAATAACAAACTCAAATGCACATGCGTGGCCTGGGTTATCTAGTAGTTACATACCTAAGCTAATGTCATGTATTGGGAACTTCAGTGTGGGTTACCGAGAACTGAGAATGAAAGTCCACAGAAAGGGGAAACCTAGTCACGAAAATTGTCACTTGAAAATATCTTTTGCACTTTAACATATTAAGGCAGAAGCACGCACAGAACCAGACCGAACAGCTCATGTCCGATTTTGGTGCCTGCCTTCCTCACCTTTTGACTATTTGGCTGTATGTTCAGTGGGATTTTCAGCAGGCGGCTGGCTGTCTTCTGCAGGAAGAAGGGGTCCAAGATGCGGATTTGGCTCGTTTTGCCCAGCCATATTTGGGGAGGGAGCTTCCAGAAGCCTTTCCTCACCTGGTGACATGAATGTGGAGGCGGATATATTCAAAATCTTACATTACCCTCACTGCGCCTGTCTGTCCTGGTTTCCAATGACACTCAATACGATTAATACAGGTTAGAAAACACTCTTAATAACTCCCCGTTAAGGCACATTACACAGAATGGGGTAAGGAGGTAAGACACAGAATTCAAGTTTTATGCCAGTACCAGAGAACATTCACTCAAACTGTGAGAATGGACGAAGACCTACTTCTTGTGAGAAGCAAGAAATGCACCACAGTGCTGAGAAAGCAAATCAAACCTAGGGAAGTGAAGCCAAGAGAAAACAGCCAATACCCTCTTTTCGTCGTATAGAATCTCTTTGAGCCAGCGGAGGTCGTGCTGTTTGAAAGGCACCAGCACCATGACGGTGTCTTGGTCATTATGGAGGCTGGGGTCGGTGGAGGCCGACTCAGGGTAGAAGAAACGCATGGTGGTCTTGTTGCCCACATCACTTTCATAGCCCCTTACCGGGGCGTCATTCAGCCTGCGCCACAGAGGAACATCAAACACAGGGTCAACAGTCGTCCCCAAACAAAAACCATTAGAACAAAACACCAGACTTCCTCAGAGCTAAAACAACACCGCAGCACCTTATGTCATCATTGCAGACTAACACTAGGGCTACAATAACAGGATAAAATAACAACACGTGTCAACACAGATATCTCTGGCCGAGAAAATTGTAATATCTGGAAATATTGCTCTAACAGCCACCACTTTACAAATATAGCTGACAGGGTTTTATCGAAAATGTTTGAATAAATGCACTGCAGTTCTAGTTTTTTTCTTCTCAGAAAAAATAAAAGATTGTTATAAATAGAATGCAAAGTGCCATTTAGCTTTGCACAATATATTATTCTATATTTATAGTAATTATTTCCAGTTTAGGTTTCACGATGTACCAATGAAACTTCACACTTCAACTGCTATACGTATGGCATCAAAATATTAAGGTAAAATTAAATATATTTAACAGATCATGAAACTGAGCGCGAGAAATATATTTTCTTCACTATTGCTCCTTTTTTAATATATTATTAATATTTTATGCATGGTATGGTCAATACGCATGTTTCAAGCTTTACATATGTTAGTGTATTTATCTCCCCAAATAATTATTCTCATTAGGTGTTGAACTAAAAAAAGTTCTACACAGCATGCCGACGGCATTACCAGGTGACATTTAATGTGTCAAGGTACTACAACAGTAAATCCCTGTGAAGAAAAGATGAATGTCTGGGTCTGTCTGCCAGGGGTTTAGTTCCACCACAGAGAACTTTACATATAATACTTAAACAAATAATAAACAGTGTTTAATAAATCATTATATGACTAAACAGTACAGGGTTTAATGTGTTCCCATAACTAGGCCCATTGAGGCTACAAGACTTTTACAAATGAAAATGTTAAGGTTATTTGCATGAACTCATAGTTTGCATTGTTTACTCATTGATTTGGAATTTAAATTTACTAACCACTGGCTTGAAATAACACTTCTACTTAATCTTTGTTAAGGGTTTTTTTCTGTCTTCAGTCTCCTTTTCAGCAAGTGAAATGCATGCTCATTTGGATTTGATTTAGGTGATTGACTTGATCAGTCCAAAACAAATTAACTTTTTCTCATTCATGAATGCTTTGGTTGCGTTGGCAGTGTGTTTGGGGTCATTGTCTTGCTGCAGGATGAAGCATTGACGTTTGAGGATTTTCTTCATATGTTCTCATCCTACTGTTGCCGTCATCAGTTACATCATCAATAAAGAGTGAGCCAGTGAGCCAGTTCCAGAAGCAGCCATACATGCCCAACACATGACACTATTTCCTCCATGTTTCACAGATGAGGTGGCATGCTTTTGATCATGGGCGGATCCTTTCACCACACTTTTGTAAAGGTTTATCTTGGTCCACAAAACTATCTTCACTCTTCTGGCAAATTCTTATCTGGCCTTTTTATTCTTTCCGCTATAGAGAGGTTTGCATCTTGCAGTGTAGCCTCTATATTTCTGCTCTCAAAGTCTTCTGCTTACAGAGACTGGTGATTCATCTGTCATCAGCTGCAGTCATCCTTGGCTGACCTGTTCTGTGTTGAGTCCACCAGTGGTTGCTTTCTTTTTCAAGACTTCTATTCTGTTCTTAGCTTACAGGTTAGCTGGTTTTCAGCTATAGTACATGTCCTGGTCTTCATGATGGTGTATGCCCTCTAATTCAGAATGCAACCTCCACAAATACTAAGGCTAAAACCAAGACCAGACATCCACTGTTCTTTTATGTACAATCAACAAAACAGCCGTTTCTGTAAAAATGTAAAACATACATGCATGTAAAGACCATGAAACAAAATCTGATTGTCCGCACTTTTGATCTCAAATCCAAATGCAAAAATAACAAATTTAACTCTACCAGTAACCATAATCTTATCTAGTTACATTCTTGTTTGGCAGCCAAGAAAATTCCTACATAACATTTTCACATAGTATCTTTCTTGTGTTCAATGTTTGCAGAAACTCCCAAAGAGAATCCTTGGGAAACATTCTCAAACATCCTCATGGTGATAGCTGGATAAGTGACCCCTGTACCAACAACATCGTTGTTGTAAAGCAGGAAACTGTCCGGAGCTGAGCCCAAGGTCCAGTCAAGGACCAAGTAACACACGGAATATGGGGGGGGGGGGGTTCTAAGATTATAAATAAGATTGACTCCCCAAATACAGTAGTATCTGTGCAGACATATAAAAGGGCAGACTGGATTTGCAACGTCCTGATTTTTCATTAACATTGCCAGTTATTTTAAATTAAAATATTTTTTGAAATATTTTAATTAAAACCTATATTTCCCACTGCATAATAAATGCTTCCACTGTAAATAGCTAATTCAGACCTTTCTATTGAAATTTTAGCGGTTTTACATGGATAATGGATAAAAGTTTGTCAAACTACAAGCAATAAAAGACATGATCCCATTTTTGTCTAAAAATTGGAATTCTGCTAAGGCAGAAAAGGGTCGAAACTTCTATGGTTTATCTAACTCAGTCCAAAACTTCTACTTTAATAGAAGCAAAATGAAAAAACTGCATGTATGAATTTATTCCAAGATTTGAACAATTTTTTTTACCCTATAATAACTTTATTATGAGAGGCTGCATTAACACAACAATTCACTTATTGCAGGAGTTAGCACCATGTAGGTTGCAGAAAACTTTAGGGAAAGGGAAAAATAAAGAATACATAGGATATAAAATGTTGAACAAGGTGTATCAAAGCTTTTTTTTCTCATCCTCCACTGATAATGTGTGATGAAAAAGACCCAGCTGCTGGATGACAGGGAAAGCTTCAAAAATGTGGGCAACAGCAATACTCTGTTTTTCTTTAATATTTCTGCTCATAAAAGGCTCTGGTGGGTCCATCAGCGGAGAAACTGGCACACGCCATTGCCGGAATTTCCATAGACTCTTTCAGCCATGTAACGGCAGAAGCGCTTCTGGACACCGGTGGGTAGATGTCGGCTTCCAGCTGTGAATGTGGGCCTCCATTATATCCCATAAATTATTTTTATTTTATAAATTATTCTATTGTATGATTTGAAATTTGAATTTTTATATGAAAAGTTGATAGGCGTTTGGAAAACATAGCCGTAAGTTAATAACAGCACTTTCCATCAATAGAAAGAATAATAAAGCCAGACAGACTAAGGAGGCACTGATGTAGAGACAGTGTTCCACCAGCACATACCTTATGACAACATCGTATTTATTAATCAAATTCCCCAGGGAGGTATTCTTGATGGCAAATCCATTTCCAATGACCACGCAGGTTCTGCATTTCAGGCTGGGGACGTAATCAAAAAAACAAAACAAAAAGAAATAATCAAAAATCTTATTTGTTAGCGAATCAAACATTTTTCGCCAGATTTAAGTAATGTCCTTTAAATCGTTGGTTAATTCCGAAATGACTTCAGTCTCTAGCTACAGCATTAAACAGACGAGATTTAACACTGATGTTCTTTGTCTATAATCCTGCAAAAAATAATGCCTTTGAATAACTGTATAATATGCATGCATAACACAGTGCTGTGGCTCGGACAAAGCGTTCCATTCCCACACACCGAATGGGAAGCGGGACTCCTTCACAGGAAGTGACAGAACAATGATCTCCCTGATTACAACATTTCTCCTTTCCTTGTTGCTGCTCGTCATGGCCAGAATAGATTCTTTGTTTACATTTTGGTTTTTTTCATGACAATACTTTATTTTGGTTAATTAAAAGTGGTTAACACCCCCAGTTTTCTGAAAGCCATTTTACATCAGAGCCAACCAAAATAAACTGACTTCATAACGATGCCAGTCATAACGATGCCAGTCTTTGTCTAAAACTCCCAACAGAGTGACGCAATGACACAAATTAAATTTAATGTGCAAGATTTATAAAATCTGTTCAATGCTCTTAGGGTCGCCCTGTGAGAAAATAAATCTTTTTGTCTATCAGTGTTGAGAAGGCCAAGCTTTTTTTCCCCTCCCCACTCAGAAAAAAACAACTTCGTTTGTGAGTTTAGAGAAAACATTTACAGGAAAACTGGGGAAGCCTTTCCATTATTTAACAAAAAAAGTATTTAATCTCTAGCTGAAGGTTAACTCAGACATTACACATTAACAGTAACGTTGACTGCAACACCAGAGGAGAACCTTGGCTGGTCTTTAAAACCAATTTAATCTAGTGCAGTTAAACTGTATAGTCCAGGTGCCACACAGCTGTTCCAGCTCTGTCTAAAACAGCTAGATAGACTAAAGTCCAACTAAAGCTATAAGACAAAACATATTCACAAACAACCCTGGATGAAATCACACAGCCCAAAATAAAAAATAAATAAAAGCAGCAGATTTTCCATGTGTTGTTGTTCTGGATTTGTCCAAGTGAAATGTGAGCAATTTAAAAAGTTTCTATGTACCGGGTGTTGTGAACTGCGCTGAGAGACCAGGGCCACTTGATGAAGGCCACGTCTTTTCACAGTGTGACTCTAGTGACCCTCTAAAAGGTTTTAATCTCCCTGGTTCCGTCTCCTACTTTTGAGTAGTTCTGACCAGTCAGTGAGAAGATATCCATTTTATCTCACTTACTTTTCAATGCTTGGTGGCATTTCGTAATTGGCTATGCCGGCTAATACCTTCATAAGGAGCAACTCTGAAAAACAAAGATAAGATGAGCTCAAACAAACATGGTCGAGATGGCTAAACTGTCACAGTATTTAACACAGCAAAATACAGAGTAAGTCCTGCAGACAGAAAGCATGGTCATTGGTGACCAATCAAATGCATTAAGAAGCTGCCAGCTCTTTCTTTAAAGCAGATGTCATCTTGCTCCAGGAGCCTGATCTCCACACAAGGACGTGGGAAGGACGTACCACTGTCTTTGACACCGTAAGGTAATGGCAAAGTCGAAGGATACTTTCGCCAGAAGAAATCCTCCAATTTTAAGAAGAGTCGAGTTTTTCTTGTCTCGCTGTGGGTTTTCACAATAATAAACAAGAAAGGAACAACGGAGTATAATTAATAGACTAGATCCACTGAATTTTCAGATGACATGAGGAGACAGAATAATAACTGTAAAAAAATATCTGAACTGAACATTTGTGCGTCCTTCCCAACAAAACCTTCATTATATTACAAAAAATAAGTAATTTTACCGCAAAGTTGATTTCAGAGAATCCATTCTATTTCCAAGAGGAAATGTGTTTTAATGGCATCTTTTTAAATGCATAAAATATTTTGCTCATTGTGTTTCATGTTTCAGTAGCTGGGGGGAAAAAGATGGAGCAGAGCCACTTTAATGGCCATTCACAGCGTGAAGTGGTGAATAGAGGATTGGAAACACCAAAGCCATCCACCCATCGTCGCCGCAGGACACACTGGCATTATACATTACTACTCACTTCAGGTCAAGGCTCTCCCACTTCTTGGCCATGAACCAGCTGTCACAAAGGGTTTTGTTGGCAACTGGAGACTTACTGGGTCCTCCATGGCTGTAGGAGAGGTAGAAGTTCGTAGAAGTTATGTCACCATCTGACACCAAATGAAAAATGTTTAACAAACCCCCTCTGCGGTTTTTCGAAACCTTTCCGGCCAGGTATCTCCACACCCTGATTTTGTTGGTTGTCAGACAGCAGGCATAGCCTCACTGGGTGTGTTTACACAACTATCTTCCGTGTTTCTCAACACCCCCAGCTGTACTGCACTTATCGTCCACAGCGTTTCCCTCCCCCCACACCACCACAGGCTCAAGGCCTAGATAACAGCGAAATGGAGCCTTACCTCTGAAGTAAAACATGGGAGTAGTAGTAAGAGACAAAGAGAAGCACCACAGGTATCAATCTTAAAGACCATGCTGTGAATGAAAAGAAAAGAAAGCTTTTTTGTAATGTCGAGTGAATGTTTACGCAAGCACAATGTTTTAATAAAATCATAGCACCAAAGTTACATTAACAGCCAGATGTGCTACATCAAAGGCCAGAGTTCTTGCTTAGTCCCCTTTTGCAGCAGAAGACATAACCAGAAAGTATCTCGTTCCAGATTGACCCCCCCCAACCAGAGGTTTTCACCAGAGCACTCAAGCCCGAATGCCTGTGTCTCAGCGAAAAGCCTGAACGTTTTTGAGTTTGAAATTAACCGTCCGGTTGGGTAGTACTAGCTAACCATACCTGAATGCACATGCAGCATTACCTGGCACCAACGGGACTCACTGTGAAATCCCATAGACCAGTCTAGAATCTGGCTTGCTGTTATGAATACCAACCTTTTCAACATTCCAATAGTCCTTGGAAGTTGTAAGACTTTGGGGAGGATATAAAATATTTCTAAGCTCTGAACACATCTAGAAGCACAGTTAAATCCATTGTAAGTTAAAGGAGAAATTAAGGATTCACCCATACCCCACCAAAATCAGGTCATCCTTCCAGACTCAGAAAAGAAGGACAATCATCAGAAAAGTGCCCAAGAAGCCAGTGACAACAGAGACACAGAGTTACAGAGCTCATTGACTGAAATTGGAGAAACTGTCCAGAGGACAACAGTCTCTACAGTACTTCATAGATCTGGCTAACATTAAGTCACGCCTGGAGTTTGCAGAAGGCATGTGACAGACCCTCATACGATGTGAAAAATATTTTGGGGTCTGGTTAAACTAGAATTGAGCTCTTTGGCCTGAAAGCTAAGGGCCGTGGCTGACACCAAAGTAACACCATCCCACCCTACTACCCAACACCATGGTGGAGGATGGTTACTGATAAGCTGGAGTAAGTGTGGAATCATATTTGAAGTATTTATAATAGTTATTGCATGCTTCACTTGACATATCATTGTCTATTGGTACATAATTCCTTCATTAGCAATACACAATAGTGTTATAAGTTACATTAGGCATTCATAATGGCTCAATAGGACCTGAATATAATTAATTTAAACATGAGTTATGTCACAAAACCACTTGAGACCTGGCACATAACACTTTAATAAGGTTTCCAATGAAACTGAATGGAAGGTTTACAAGTTATTTAAAGCATGATTTTTTCACAACTATTTATGTATGCCATGTCATTTAAAATAGTTTTTACAAATATCTTTGCCCTGGGCCTGTTCGAGATAGATAGCATTGACAAACATTCGTAGACTGATAAGAGGATCGAAATCAATTATCAAAAAGAAAAAAATACACCATGGCCTCAGAAAAATAGAACTCAGTTTTAGACAAATTGGAAGCCATCTTGGAGTCGGATCTGGATAGCATCAATTCAGAAGATGAATTAGCATATGGAGAAGGGATGGATTCTGTCTTTTAATTTGTAAGTATTTTGTATGTTTAACATTATATAACATTTATTATAATGCTGGGGTATTCCAACATAAAGAGCAATCTTTAGCACATTTTATTTTGCTTTTTATTTGCATACTAAACTCCAGTAAGAATTGCTGGTAAAGGTTTGCTGTTTTTTCTTGTGAATGAGCTATGCATGTGCCTTGAGAATTTGAAAATGCAATTTTATTATAAAGCTATCATTTCATGTGCAATCTTGCTTTTGTTTTACTAGAAATTGTGACATATTGTAGCTAAAATTCATACAAAAAAATACAAAAATACATTCTGTTCTTACACAGTAAAAAGGGAGATCCAGCGCCCAGCTCCATGCAGCAGCCAAATCACTGTCCCGCAGACAGAAGGTGATTTTGGACAAAATGGGGTACCTATTAGGCACAAGGCTGGACACCATGTGTTCATAAGTCAACAATTTGTCGTGGGGGGGGGGGGGGGGGGGGGGGGGGGGGGGGGGGGGGG
>JAOVYW010051714.1:0-13781 GCA_025775045.1 Hiodon tergisus | reverse complement strand
TCATCATCATCATCATCATCCTCGCCATGACCTTCATCTGGTACAACTTCAGCAAGAAAAACGTCAGCCTCCGAACAGTGAGACCCAGTATGCAGAGCTCAGGGTTTTTCCAGTCAGGCATCTTCCAGTCATACATTTGTTTGGCTCCCTGCTTTGGGTTAAACTATAAGCAATGATGTGGTTACCTCGTTTAATTCCTGTTCAACCCATACACAAAGCATTGGGTCTGTTAGGCCGTTACCTACCACACTGCTTTAATTAAAGAATAGTGAATTATATGCATGTCCTGCCGCTCAGTTCTAAATATGTTAAACCCCCTAATAGTACTGTAGTGTAGCGCAAACGGGCCAGGGATGTGGCCCAAAACTTCCCCCTCATGGTGGCAAAGCGTTTGCATGTATGCAGTTCCAGGTGTTGGATCTATTACATTGTCTCTTGAGGGCTGGTGAAAATGGCTGTCAATCTTACTGATAACCAACGGGATCGGGTGTTAGAACAATATTGGAAATGCTTAGACATGTAAGGAGAAGGTGTTCTGTGCATGTCGTGTATCTAAACTTACCTTTACCTACACTGAAAACCCAGATTTAGGACTGGGTTTTCCACCCGCTGTTCTCAGGGCTCCCTCCTCCCTGCCTGAAGCCCTGTCTAATAACTTCACTTACTCCTGACAGAAAAACAGAGCGAGAGGTGTTACAGGGCTCCTCAGGCAAGCAATGGCCCCCCGTAGGTGATAAGAATGACTGACTTTACACTTTATCACCACAAACCCACTCCACGAAGACCCACGCTCTGCGCCGCCGGCAAAGCAGAATCCACCAATCCAATTCAAGAAAATGGATTTCATTATTTTAAAATACATTTTCTAATTCAGAGTGGCTTGAGTAGCCCACAGTTTTTCTACAAATGTTTCCTGCTGCTAATGTAACAGGAGAAATTCAGGGCAATTACCGCGCTCAACAAAACAACGGCAACGCCCCTCAGGATTACAATGTCATAACTACTACCAGTGTCGTCTCTACTGCACCTCTGGTGAGCACTGTAGATGGATATCTGCTCTTGTTTACATCGGACTCTACTCTTGGAATTGACTCGCATTGTATTATTAATGTCTATGGCCTCCATCTTGAGCCCTGAGGCAAGATCAGTGATCCGTGGAACCCCATTGCTGCATGTTCCATGTGAAATTGGCCTGCATGGTGACATTTAGACGAATGTTTTAGCGACGCTGCTGAGCGAATTTTACAAGGCTGCAAATTGTCTCTTGCAGGATGGTGACGTTTATAGCAGAAATTGCCTTTGGCTGATGCAAAGTGACACTGAACATGTATGTAGGATATGATCAACCATGTCAGAGCATTTTTTTTAAAACTTTCTTACAAAGTGAGCGGCGGTGCTTGGAAATCACAGGAGTGGTATTGATGTTGTAGCCTTTGGATGGGTACTTTAGTTGCTTTGTAACTATATAAATATATATAGCATTCATTTGGGTTCAGTTATTTAATCAATTCTTCCAATGGTACCACATCATTGTCTTTAGGGTTCATTCGGTATGTTGTAACTTGTGCACTGTCTGTCAGATCACTAAGGTAAGTCGTTGATAGGCTAATCCGTATTTAGGCAATCACGTCCATACAACCATCGCTAAAACAGCTGGCTGTGTCCGTAGCATACCTTTCCCATTCAAACACAAAATATGGACAATCAGTAATGGGTTATTTCCTTTCTCGAACCCGCACAGTTCTGAGCAGTATGCCGAATTATGCGTGAGCGGTTTGGTCGTAAGTAAAATACAACCACCGTTTTGTGCCTGCCTCTTTTTCTTCAGAACTCGTTCTGAGCTGAGTCAGTCGTCTAGGAAGTGCTCTCCACCTGCCTGCGTTTCTGTTAAAAGCGTTATTTTCATTTTTTACGTGGACCGGGCCCATTTTCCGTCTTTTCGTGCCAGCTGCGTTTTTTGATACATTTTCCATTTATTTCTTGAGTTAGTTTCTTTAGCTCACGCAGGCTGAAGAAGTGATTTGTCGACCTTCTCGGTAGGCTCACTGTTTGTCTGTTGTTTCACTGTTGCTTCTCACTGTTTGTCTGTTGTTTCACTGTTGCTTCTCACTGTTCGATTTGCTTTTGCACAATCCGTGAGGACTGCCTCCCCTTTTTCCTGTGACTACCTTCCAGCTAGGGCTTGTCACCTCGAAGTTCAGGGCTCTGCCTTCACCTCATAAACAGCCTGGGAATTAAAAAAAACATTCCTCAACATCTGATGTCCCATTGACGTCACATTGATGTCCCATTGACGTCACATCCTATCGACATTTTAGAGCCTCCTGGGCCTGATGGCGGCAGCTTTACAAAACCCTTCCCCGTGGTTTTCTACGTATGCGCACCCCCTGCGTGTCTGGTTCAATGTCAGGGTCCTTTGTCCCTTATTCAACTGGCGCCGTAAGATCACACTCTCCCTAAGTTGCCTTGAGGTTTGACTACTGGTGGAATCAAACCCCAGAGTCACATTTCAGTGTGAGGCTGGCTGCAGCAACTAGACATTTGTAAATCACCCCAGATGCCTCCAATTATGGTTGGGGCAGTGCGTGGAATGCACTGATAGTGCAGGATGTGTGGTGGCCCAATGCCACGGGTACCATACCTGTTGGAGTTGCAGGTGGAGTTTTTGAGCCTGCAAGCCTTCCTGGTGGAGTTACTAGTGACACACGGTTAGGATGGACAATTACACGGTGGTCTCAGACGTCAACCTCCGAAGCGGCATGAAATCGACCATTCTCCGTTGTCTGGTTACCATTGTGTTACTCTGGTCACAAACACAATTCCTATTCCTGCGTCTGGTACATTTTCCGAGGCATATTGAATATGGCAGCAAGCCTTCTGATACCACTGGACTGATCCAAATGGACGTTGCACCCTCAGCTGTTGGAACTAATTTTTGGAGCAGGTAGGGGTGGGCGCAGATTGATCTGTTTGCCACCTGGGAGACAGCACATTGCCCCCTTTTGGTTCTCCATTAGGAGACAGGGTGTACGCCCATCCAAGTGGCTGTATGGGCATGGAACCATTGTCTAAAGTGTGGCCAGTGGTGTTATGTGTTACCACCTCAGGCATAGTTACAACTCTGCCTGCAGAAGATCAGGCAGGAGGGTACCAGTGTCTTGTTGGTGGCCCCATAGTGGCCCAGGAGAGCATGGTTTACATCCCTGGTACTGCTGTTAGATGGGACAGCCAGAGAGTTGCCTCATTGCCGGAACTTTCTCGGTCCGGCAGGGAGCACCCTGTGGCATCAGAACCTAGACCGCCTGCAGCCGTGGATCTGGCCACTGAGCCAGTTGGGGCTGTTCGACAGGCTGGTAAACACCCTGCAGGACGCTAGGGCTGCCTTCACTCCCATGAGACCCAATACGGCTTTCCTGCCTAAAACTGTTAGATCCTTTCATGTGAACCAGTCTTTCAAGCTGGAGAGCCTTATCCCTCTGCCCTTTCAGTCGGTTAGGGAAAGCCTTCTGCATACGTTTTGCCCAGTGAGAAACATCTGCACTCTAGCACATTACGTCGGCAACTCAACCAGAGGTCAAGCCTCTTTGTGGGCAATGTTCCAGGGCACTTCAGTCGCAGACATCTGCGATGCAGCGGTCTTGGCGACATGACACGCGTTCATTAGGTTCTCTTGCTTGAACGTCGTTGGTTCTCAGCACCCTAGGTTCGGATCCAGAGTGTTTGAGGCAGCCGTGGAGGACAGGCCTTCCACCACTAACCACTGAAGGTGAGAGCGTTGGCCTGGGCTCTGCGCTGCATGTGGTTGGCAGTCAGCTTGTTAGAGCCCTACATTGATCCTTGGTACAGATTGGGTATATTTACCCATTGTTTCATATTTTGTATTTTAAACGGAACAGAAGGTTATTTACCATAACCCCAGTTCCCTGGAATAGAAATATTAACTAACAACTGTCAGGGTCATTGGGGTACTGGGTCGATAAATACTATGAACTCGTGCTCTTTATCACGATAGTTTTCTAGAGCCATTAGAGAGGCCTCAGTTCAAATATGCAGTGAAAAAATAATATTGGAAGCTAAATAACTTATAAATAAATAAAATTATCAGGAAAATTCAACTTGTTAGCTAAATTGACATAAGCTGGGGTTTATAGCTCATACCAAACCAGTTTTTTTTTCTGCTACATTTTATTGTTTGAAATCACATTTCATGATTTATGAAATGTTTTTTTTCTGTAGATGGACGTGCATTAAATTCAATTAATTGGCTTTTAAACGGTAGACATATTCTTTTTTTTCGAATGTGGTCATTAGTATGAACATACCGCAAAAAAAACAACCCAAACAACCATATAGAACAGAAACAGACCCAGATATCGAGGATGGGTGTGACAGATCTCAGAGTTCACCATACAATCTGACCCACATGTTTTACTCTTGATCAAGACTGCAGCAGTTTTGGAGCAATTATTTTACTATAATGTCAACTGTACTTAAACACAATCTCCAAATCTGCCCATATGTAACTATATTCGGAATTCCAGGAAATGCAAACACCCTTGAGCGTAAGCAAAGAGACATCATAGCCTTCACCTCCTTATTGGCCAGACGCTTTATTCTTTTTCTTTGGAAGTCTGATTAATGGCCTATTATCTCAAGATGGCTTAATGATGTTTTTCCTACGGCTTGAGAAAATAAAGTTCTCTCTAAAAGGTTGTAGTATTAGGTTTATTGAAAAATGGCAGCCTTTTATTTCTTATTTTAATGGTCCACACCGCTTGCCTTCCCTTACGTGTTTATGTGTACGTAGAGATCTGGGAATGTGTGTGTGTGTGTTTATGTGTACGTAGAGATCTGGGAATGTGTGTATGTGTGTTCATGTGTACGTAGAGATCTGGGAATGTGTGTATGTATGTGTGTTTATGTGTACGTAGAGATCTGGGAATGTGTGTATGTATGTGTGTTTATGTGTACGTAGAGATCTGGGAATGTGTGTATGTATGTGTGTTTATGTGTATGTAGAGATCTGGGAATGTGTGTTTATGTGTACGTAGAGATCTGGGAATGTGTGTATCTATATGTGTTTATGTGTACGTAGAGATCTGGGAATGTGTGTATGTGTGTTTATGTGTACGTAGAGATCTGGGAATGTGTGTATGTATGTGTGTTTATGTGTACGTAGAGATCTGAGAATGTGTGTATGTGTGTTTATGTGTACATAGAGATCTGGGAATGTGTGTATGAGCCAGTAGGAGAGACTGTTGTCAACCATGCCGTTATGGAGATACAATTTTCAAGAAACATGAAACCAAACACCAATACGATTGCGATAAAGAATCAATAATAATAATAATAATAAATAATCAGAGAGAAAACAAAGGTGAGACACTTATCATGTCTTCTTCCAAACCTGCTCTGAATGTAGCACTGCCGCTTCCCAATACTAAAATTTTATTAACCACAGATTCATTTTTAACAGTTAATCATTTATGTACCCTGAACTCCCCTGTCCGACCTTGCCACACAGAAGCCGATGTTTAGTTTTTTCAGGCTTTCCCAGTCTCTTTGCATGCACTAGAAGCCTCACTGTCACCGTTCCGATAATCAACACAATCAGCCTTTTCCGTCATGCCGGGGATTTTGCTGCCCACTAGTCAGGGCACCGGCACTGCACAGGGGTTTCTGGGATCACTTCAGCAGTGTTGAGATAAACAGTAATGAGGCCCCTCTCCTGCAGAGTGGTTTACAGATTTTGCACCGCTTGGCCCACGCCGTGGTCCATGGATCTCTGGCCTGTATTGAACGGGTATGCTGGATTACACAGTGATTACTAATGCTTGCGTAACAGTTCTGTGACTCGTCTGCTGAGACAACCAATCACACGTACTCTTGGGTTTTTCTTACATCAGAATTCCACTGTCACAATGAGCGATGCTGGGAGACGGTGGTTGCTGTTAGTTACTCGACAATGAGCATTCACAAATTATCATCAAGTATTTTCACCCGTTATATGCTATGTGTTGCCATGTTCCAGCTAGGGTAAATCTGGGCTTCAGGCAATGGGTCAGAAAGTTAATGAATGTGACTGGGTTACTAGGGCAACAGAGCCTTGTGAAGAATGAGGCAGCTTGTCGATAAGAAGACCTATCCGTGTGCAACCAAGTCAGCGATAATCCGCTTTGATAGATATGTTTTTAGTTTTCTCTCTTTCTTTTTGTTTCTCGCACAGTGCGAGTTCAGTTTTAACTTAAATATATAAAATACGTGCTCCCACTTTCACGCAGAAATAGCTAACATTACTGCCTTAATGTTTTAGAACATTATTAATTATAGCACCAAGACAAGTCCCAGTGCAGGGACATACACGCTCTCTCTACACACACACACTGTCTCTCTCCCGCTCTCTCTCCCTCTCTCTCTCTGTCTCTCGTACCATCAGTTGCTTATTTTTTGTTGTATCTATCTTCTCAGTCTGTTTTATTTCAAGGAGGCATAAGTAGGTGCTTTTAAGGTAAAGAACAAACATTTTGTCCCACTTTTGAATACTCTGGGCGGGGGGTTGACACCTCTTTCCCTGCGTCTCTGACTCTTAAACAAAACAATTGCACTACAGGAACCCGGAGCAACATTCCAGGAAGCACAGAACATTTGTTTTGACCTTGACTCCTGTGCCTTTCTCTCTCATGCATGTGTAATGTAATTGGAGTGCAAGTTCCTTTTTTTTCCTTCAGAACTGTATCTCAAAGTAAACACAACAAGGTCCGTCTTACCTCTCTTATCCCCCCCACCCCCCCTCCAGTTTCTGGTTGTTAGACAGATTTGTGTCTGTTAGTGAAGAAAAAAGTTACTCCAAGTGAAAATATGCTCAAGTAATTTTACAACATTCTTGGTGACTGCACTATTTTATGTTCTTATTAATAGTTTGCTACGCAGACACTCTTACTGAAAGCAACTTCCATCATTTACAAAGTGACAGCCTTTCCGATTATACAGCTGGCTATTTACTGAAGCAATTCAGGTTAAGCACCTGAGCCATTTTCCTCTTTCCACTTGGATTTGAACCTACAACATCCCTTTTTGACTTCCCTGTTCCCTGCCTCACCTGTTCCCTGTGAAAGGGTTCATAACAGGACACAATGTGATGTCATTGTAAAATCATCATTTCAATCTGCTGCAATTTCTCAACATAAAAAAAATAATTGACATTCAAGACAGCAGTATTTTAATCTTTTTTTTCTCCCTCTGATCTAGCTGACTGGAATAGTACAAAGTAAAATAATCAAAACCGAGTAAGGGTGTGCGCGGAGAAGTCGCCCATTGAAGCCGAAATCTCTTTGTAAAAATGGTGTGCGCATGATTTCAAAAGGATTCCATTACATAAACATTGGTGGAAAATAAGGGGGAAAAAAACATAACTGTCGGCTGAAGGATTCGAAATACAATAATGCAACCGGATGATCAGAATCAAAACAGACAGGTGAGTGATGAATTTCTCATAACTGATTTGCACTGCTTTGACTCCGCATCAGACTGAAGGTGAATTACAGGGAATTACTTTTTTTGGCCTGCTGTCAAAGCAGACAACAGTACAATATAGATGGCGGCATAAGTCTGGGTAGAAATAAGACAGCTGAGTTTTCTCTGATTCACAGGTGAAAGTGGTTGTGTTTCTCTCTATTTCACAGAAGAATGGAGCTGTTTCGCTCTCTGTTTCACAGGTGAAAGTGGCTGTGTTTCTCTCTCTGTTTCACAGGTGAAAGTGGTTGTGTTTCTCTCTCTGTTTCACAGGTGAAAGTGGTTGTGTTTCTCTGTTTCTCTGTTTCACAGAAGAAAGGAGCTGTTTCTCTCTCTGTTTCACAGGTGAACGTGGTTGTGTTTCTCTAGGTGTACAAGTGAGAAGGACTGTGTTTCCCAGGTTCTTACGGATTAGGACTTTTTTCATGTTAAAAAGGCTCCCAGTACTAATTACATGTGAAGCATTCAAGCATGGGCCAAGATTGCATAACAGAAGTACACTCAAATCAACAGTAAATGTGTCTAAGAGGGGTTACTTTTCTGACAGCTTGTTCCGGAAGATTCTGAAAGAAAATAAGAGCAGTAGAGCAAAGTTAAGTCTGAAGGGGCCCTGTTTTGGGTATGGTAGTTGTAATGGTTGTCTTTGGTAAAAAAAAAAAAAATGTATATATATATTATTATTGGTTCTTATTCTGAACCAATAAAAAAAAAACTGGATGTCAGCTGTCAGGAGTCTCCCTATCTTGGGTCTTGAGTCAGTCGCAGTGTAATTTGTCGGTCTGTCTTCGTGTTAGCGCTCCTCTAAATCAAGGAATGTTAGTCATTCCTATTAATAAAGCATTGTGGTTTCAGTTTTGCGTTTTACAATCGATATTGCTCAATTGGGATTAATTGAATGTTCGTTGAGGTGAACGCCCCTCTCAAGGCTCCCATCTAAACGGGCGATTAAGTGCGAACTTCGACTTGAAGTTTTTTATCCGTAGCATGATATATCACGCATCTTTACGGTCTGGCAATGATTCAGAAAACGTACAGGAGAGGAAAACTACCTAAAGAGTATCCCTCCCATAAATGTTAGGATTGGTTCCATCACTGTCAGGAATAATCTAATTTAACTACAAGGTCGAGGCAGCGCTAACAGAGCACTGTGCATGTCATATGGAATGCTAGGCCTATTCGGTTGAATTATTATTTATCGATCCGCCCCGATCAACTGCAACTGTGTCCCCAGACTATGACAAAAATACCCAAAGGTTAGGCCTACTTACAGTGATGGAACCAATTATTCTCAAAGGGAAAAACCATACACTTTACAAACCGTGAAATTTTAAAGTAAATTGTAAATATTAATGCAATCATTATATCAGATGCATTTCTAAGTAGCCTACTTCGTGCTAATTGGAAATGCATTGATTTGACAGCAAGAGCGTGCGAGTTTTCAAATAAAACATTTAATTCAAAATCTAATTATATAATGACATATATATGGTCGTGATTATTATGGATGTAAAGTTTGTTTTCTTAAATATTTTATTAATTTGTTAAAAGACCCACCGTAAGAGACACTGTCTAAATCTGACAGTCCCCTTACGGTAATGACTTTAACTCTTATCGGCTGCGCTGTAACAGTGCGCTGGGCTACCTCAACTTTCGGGAATTAAAATTACTCTCGCCACTTTAAAACTCTCTCAAAAACTTTTTTTTTTCCCCCAAGTTTTTTTTACTTTCTCTTTATGGCACTGAAAGGGGTAGGATTTAAACGGGCTGGGTATTTTTTTTAAATAAAAAATATATTAATTAAATAATAACAATAAAACCGCGTGAAACGGCAGTGCTAACTGTCAATCTCTCCAATTACACGCTGATGAACTGCCATTTCATTTATTTAAATATGCACCAACATAATGATATCAATTTTAGTATTTACGTGGGCAGGGTGTAAATAGTCCGCGCTCAGGCAATCACTCCTCGGCTGTCTGGTTCACACTCTCTCCGAGTCAGGTGTGCTTCACAATACATTTTTAGCCCCAGAAAAACAGCTTGGCGAACTTTGTATATAAGCTGATTCTTCAGCATTTAGGCCGTATTTACAGTATTTTATAGACTACTTTTATTTACCAGCTGCTCTAGTGCGGAGCGGTTTAATTACAATGAATGTTGGGTGGTTCATCCTTTCTAATATCGCGAGGTTACATTACAGTAGGTCTCTGACGTCTGTGAAGAGACATGTGTAGAAAGTTTAAAAGACCGCATTATTAAAAATTAATAAAATTCAGAAAATTACAATTTTCAAAGTCAAAGGAAAAAAATTCAACGCATACACATTTAAATCATAAAGCAATGATAAGGTAAATGATAAAATGACAGATTATTCAACAAAAATCATGCTATGATATTATATGGTATTGACACATTTCTTTTATTGTGTTAAGGGCGTTTATTTTTTCAAAGAGAGTCCATTAGGGCAGATTATTCATATAGAAAGGATAAACATTTGGGTGTAGTTATGGCAAATTTGTTTTATGGATAAAGAATTTACCCATTAGAACCATTAATTTGACTGTAAAATCCTTGTCTTTTTATTTGATATCATTAAAACAAATAATTCCTTTCATACAATAGATGAAGTAATTATTCAGGATAGGACTACAAAAGCTACAGTTTTTCTCAATATCTATAAATCAGGAAATATTTGGCATTTGTAGGCTATACAATATGCAAATTCTTAATGTGTACCTCCCTAACCTTGTTTGGGATACAAACTTTAGTGCACAAACCATGCTTTTTTCCGACTTATGTCTTACAGCATTCCAATATAATTTCCCCCTTCTTCTTATCATGAAACACTTCTCTTATAATTCTGTTAGCCCAATTTGGACTATTTATATTAATGTATCCAATAATATATTTAGGTTAAAGTCTTTAAGATTCTGCTGTCTCCATGTGACATTTCATAAGGTTACATGGGTTACCTGTGCGATCAAAGAGATCACTCTGACATTCTATGCCTTTCTCATATCATTTCTTCTTCTTATTTCAGATTTTGGTTTTGTGAGGAGATAAGTTGTGTGCAAAACATAGCTTCTGTGCCAAAAGTGTTTTATGGGACATTTTAAAGGTGGATAAGTGCATGACAGTAAAAATGAGAGGTTACCGACTTACCGAAAACATTGTGAGGGAGTCAGGCATATCTATACATCTTTTGAGCCAGCTGACCTTAAATGTGTTGTTCATGTCAATAAAGTCTAGCATATCAAACCCCCCTTCCAATTTCCTCCCTGAAATGACAGATTTTTTCAGATGTTGGTGTCCATTTTTACAAAAGAACTTGGTTAATATGGTGGTTAATATCCTTTGAGGTCGAATCATGGACAAATAGGGAAAGTGAAGGTTTATACGAGGCGTGGAAGACCTTCTACTGATGGTAGACAAATTGTTGTTTCAAAATCAAATTTTTAGAAACATGTATATCTAGATATTTAACAACATTTTTGATAGGAATGTCTTCCATGTTCTTTTCTGTGTTTTTGTGTAAACACAAAATTTCATATTTGAGGATATTCTTGTATTAAGGACTGGAGCTATTTGCCTTTTGTACCTAAGAAGTGTGTAGTGTCATCAGCAAGTTGTGAGATCTTAATTTTTTTAAATCTTAATTTCCCTACCAAAAAGACATGTTCACACAAATCTTTGAATCACTGTAAAATCTTAAATGATAACAATTCAACAACTACAAAAAATAAAAAGGAATAGGTCTCACATCCCTACTAATTTGAAATCTATCAGATGTTTTAGGATGTAAAGCAGCTGATGCCGTAATAAAACATTCCTACAGTTCTAGTAAATATTTTACCATAACCAAAGCATTCCAGGGCCTGCACTAAAAAAGTATGTTTCGAAGGTGTCAAATGATTAAAAGCGTAAAAAGATTAAAAGATTAAAAGCGTCAGCACTTTCTATCTGCTACCCTTTGGTTTGGAAAAGAAGTGAAAACTATCCCAGAAAAACTTCACAGCGAATGACATTGTCCGAGTGCGACTGCAGCCGTCTCATCTCTAGAGTTCCGCCGAGAGGAGAAAGAGAAGAGCGATTACTTTAGCCTTATTCGATGAACGCATCATAAATATCATCTGTGTCTATTCAAGTTGCTGTTATGAATGTCAACGAGGTTGTTAAGAAATTTATCTAAGAGGGCAGCCAGTTTGCCCTGCTTTGTACTGGCCAAGGCAGCAGCGTTCAATGAGAAGCCACTCAAATATTGCATGTATGGTTTTCTAAAGGTTTAAAGCGCATAGATCCTTTCGTTGTTTAACGCATTGTAGCGTTTTTCAGAGTGCTACTACTCTGCTGGGTTCAAGCAAGGAGTCAGACACCGATATCAACAGAAAGACGTGCTCTATATTTACACATGCGCTTACGACCACCTTGAACTAGCAGTGAAAAGAACTGATTACAGGAAGGAAAAGGAAAGGAAAACGCAGAAAGCCCTCGCACGCACCGGTAAACCAGCCCACGGTGAGGGAACTAAATCATAACCACAAAGACATTAAACGATGCAGTTAACTAAACAGACCTTCTACACATCAACATTACAGAAACACGAAACATCGAACACATTATTTACCTAATTTACAGTTCGGGAGCCAGGCTTCCCAGCAGCCCCCTCGGGGATGGTTAAACACCATTGGCGCTGCTTTCCATCGCCGTTACACAATTCTTCTGAACAGCTGACGATGGGTTGAAAGGCAGAGCACTGCATTTACATACATACTTATATGTATATGTATATGTAAGAGAATATCAGTTTGCTTGTTAACATGGTGGGGTATGTCCCTGGTAGCCAGTATGCCTTTCAACCCGTCGTCTGCTGTTCAGAAGAATATTTTTAAGTACCTGCTTATTTCGAATATGAAAAACACACCATGTGAACAGCCGAAATATTCGAAATTCGAATCGTTCAAAATACTGCCGATATAGTCGCAATATAAATATTTGGAATACGATAGATTAGTCCATGTAAACACCTTCTGAATACTTGAGTTCGCCTACACCCGCGCATGTGCAAATAGGGAATGTTTGAAGATAATCTCAGATCGTGCTGCTATTTCTAGGCGCATTGATAAACTGCTTTATTACGGAATTTTGCATCCCTTTGTAGAATATGTACACATTTTTATTCACCATAGATTTACCGACTACGTCACGCGCTGGTAAACACGGTTCTTCTTTGATGTCATCAGATAATTATCCCTCAATAACGTGGAGACTGTGGCCCCCAAGGGTCGTCATGGAGACTGGCTTTGGCGTCGGTCCCCTGTACACACTTGAGTGGCTGGCATTGTTTCCGGTGAAGAGGGACAGTGTGACACCGGAATGATGCGGGAATAATTGTATGCCTATTAGAGAAGAACAATTTAGCATATTATATACGCTTTGAACGAATATTAAAGGACTTAAAAATTACTAACTGTTATATGCATTGTAAACGTTTTAAAGGAGTAAGCTATTAATTCCTGCAAACAAATTAATTTATGACAAGTCAATAACAATTAATTGCGTTCTCCGCATGTTCTCGAACCTGCGTTTGCCTTGCATGTTGATTGTATCAAAATAAGCGGAAACACTTTAATTCCACAAATAAAACAATATAAAATAACAATGAGACTAATTTGAATCATGGACGAGAGCCTGGTGGAGATTTTGAGGTTGCTAACCAAGATCTTGAAATATTCTGGCAAAAATGCAGGAATTCCGACAAAAACAGAAGCTCTGGACGAGGAAGACTAGGCGACACACCCGATTAATGGAAGAAGAAGTGACACACCTTTCTTACTCATTACTGAGGACATTACCATTGTATATATCAATTTGCGATATATGGCTATTAATGTAGAGTGGCACCACTAAATGCACCCATTATGAATGTACGGACATTATTTTAGAATGTTAACCTCAAACTTTGTCAGGAAGGCATTGCCATTATGTAGATTTTAGACTTATTAGAAATGCGCGGCGATGACGGAACGTGTTAACAAACAAAGGTCACAAACGCTGCAGTCATGCAGTAATTTTAGATGCAGCAAATAATTTCAGACACTGGCGGGGGTAATTAACAATTTACTGTACGTTATCATTATATATTTAAGACTTTAAAAATCAACATAATTGTGATGTATGCATATCTTTAAAAGTCATTTATTCTTTTAAATCACCTTTTTTTAAATGATAAAAGTATTTAAGTTTTTTACATAAATTCAATATAAATATAT
>JAOVYW010051703.1:0-24037 GCA_025775045.1 Hiodon tergisus | reverse complement strand
ACACACACACACACACACACACACACACACACACACACACACACACACACACACACACACACAGAGCATGTGCACAGCAGTGCCTCCGGAAACTCATTAGGACTTCTGGGGGTTCTTTTAGTTTATAGGCAGGCATGGTTATTAAAAAGGAAGCAATATTTGTGAAATCTTCAAAGACTGGGGCCATGGGGCACGTTGTGGTCAGTGCCACACAAATTGTGATGACCAAGAATGAAACTGTTGCGAACATGTGGTATGTACTCTCAGAGGAATGCGGAGCGTGGGGCAGATTAACGGAAACAGAACCGACAACTGCAGCAGGATCCGAAATTGACATTTCTAACCTGAAGGAAACATTACAGACAGTCAAAGCGCTCAATTTGCTACTTAAAAAAAAGTCATTTAATCAGGGGCTTCACAGATGATATCCTTCACTATCTATTACTGGTTTATTTTCTTTGTCAGTAGCTAGCCACGTACCACCACCAGAGAAGCATATGCATATTTGTTGATATGGCTTTGCAAATGGTATTTAGAAAGTAGGCCTACAGTTTTTCCCCCTTGAAATTATTTTAGATTTTATGATGATACTTGTCAAATAGCTTAAAAACACCTTTGAACGGGAATCAGTCAGAACTGTGAAAAAGAGTTACTATGCAAGAAAATATAAAAAAATTTAAGCTTTAATGCTTGAAAGAAAAAATGTGAAACGTGAAATTGAGTTTTACGCGGTTTCGGGAAGGTTTCGTGAGCCTCTACAAATTATATAATCAGAAAATGAAATTCAAAGTTTATAAGGTGATGTGTCTTATCAAGCGAAACACGACTCAGATATTACCTGTTGGAAATTTTATAATTGATGGCTTTAATGTTCCTTTTCTTCGCACAGATGTTTGTCTTCAGTCTTTTTAGTCATTGGCTTGTTTGAATAGTGTTAGCAGATTAATATGTGCATATCATTTATAGTGTTTAACTGAACCATTGATATCTGATATTTCTGTTGCTTATTTCATGTACTGCACTTCCCTGTTCTGTTAGCCACAACACTGCTCTGTCAGAATCAGCTTTTGCTGGTATTGCTGGCATTTTTGTCTGAAGCACATATTTTTGTAACAGAAAAAAAAAAATTGGGAAAATAATTTTTTTAAATGAAAATATTTAGAGTATGGGCCTGAACATGGCATGAACCTGAACATTACTTGGCATGGACCTGAACATGGCATGTACCTGAACATGGCATGGACCTGAACATGGCATGGCGTGGACCTGAACATGACGTGGACCTGACTATAGTATGGACCTGAACATGGCATGAACCTGAACATTACTTGGCATGAACCTGAACATGGCATGGACCTGAACACAGCATGGACCTGAACATGACATGGACCTGAACACAGCATGGCGTGGACCTGACTATAGCATGGACCTGAACACGGCATGGACCTGAACACAGCATGGACCTGAACATGACATGGACCTGAACACGGCATGGCGTGGACCTGACTATAGCATGGACCTGAACATGGCATGGACCTGAACACAGCATGGACCTGAACATGACATGGACCTGAACACGGCATGGCGTGGACCTGACTATAGCATGGACCTGAACACGGCATGGACCTGAACACGGCATGGACCTGAACACAGCATGGACCTGAACATGACATGGACCTGAACACGGCATGGCGTGGACCTGACTACAGCATGGACCTGAACATGGCAATGATTTAATCCTTTCTATCTGCTTTGCCATTTCTCCAAATTATGGTTTATTTTAGCACTTCCGCTGCAGTTAACTGCCTTATATGTACTTGGCTACCGTTTTGTGTCATAACAAGGACAAGCACTCTTACACTCCGCCCCTTGTAGGCAGAGTTTTTGAATAAAATATATACAATTTTTTAAAACCCAGTCATATCTGTATGTATGTATAAGTATTAAACTGCTAAACAACATTTATCCCACTCCACCCCACTACCTATCCCTCCCTGTAGGCCATCCCTGCCTTTAATCATGTCAGAGGGGTCCTTTTTCTCTCTCTCCCCGGGTCCTTATTAAGGGTAAAACTGAGAACACAGGGCAGCCCAAAGAACTCTTTGCCATTTCCTGGTGTAATTGGAACAAGACTTCACACATTATTGAACGGGGCCCCAGGAATCCCTCTGTGACTCCCTCATCCTCCTCGGCCACAAGAAAGAGACTAAATGTGCCGGCCCAAAAACCAGAGCTGCCACTGTTTACTTCCTCTCCTCCCCCCCACCCCATTTACAGCGCTTTGGAGTGTGCAAATAAACAACAGCACATTGCCCCGTCTTCTGGGGCTGCAGTGGTTTGGGTTTCCGGTGACGTAGGTGCATCTGATTGATTTCTGAACCAATCCCGTGGCAAACACATAGTTACCTTACTGCAATTTAACTGGGGATGTTACATATGTAAGGGCACGCTTTCAAAGGTTTATTTATTTGGTTGTTCATACTGTGTCAACAGGCCCATTTGTAGTTTTTTAAAATGTGCTTATCTGATACGTTTCTGATATTTATTTAACATTCTGCTGTTCCTTGTTTGATATTTAGTAGCTTAGCTGGCCTGTTAGCCATTACTTGGTGGATCTACATATTTCCTTATCTCCCTTTGTTTGCCCTGACTTGTAATTTGCTTTTATGCTCTGTGCACATCCATCGGGATGAAGGCATCAATAATTAATCATTTATGTAGCAGATGACCTCACCCACGGTCACTTACAGAGTTAGAGCATCATGTCCAGACGTTTGTTGCAATAAACATCATTTAATTTAAACTGAAGACATTTTCTGTGTTACAATTTGACTCATGCTTTGACCAGCACTCTCAGTTAATTGAATGTGAACCAGTTAAGTTTTATTTTTTTCAAGGAAGCTATGACTACTATATACTACAATATATACATTTTTTAAATGATCAATTACTAAAACGGTTCTCATTCAAAAGATATGCAGTAACAAGCATTAACCAGAAGATGTCACTTCACACTGGGAAAATTAATTTAATTTAAACAGTTATAGTATTTGTCAAGGCAAAGCCTATTAACAGGGAACAGGGGGAAAATTAAGACCCTATTTGTTTTCCGAGGAGAACAAGATAGGTTTGTGACTCTCAGCAGTAATGAAGATATGGGGGATCCTATAAAGTCCTAATAAAACTCTGACACACAGACCACATCTCTACCGTCTGTACCTCTTCCTCTGCCCCGGTCTGTTCCATAGTGGCTTATATGACATTCTCCAGATGTTGAGGTTAGGGTTGATATAAATACAGGGAGTGTTTGTCTGTGTCCCTTCCAGCTAGCATCAATGTTAACTTCGTCGTGTTGTGACTGCAACGTTTACCAACAGCAGATCCTGAGAGACATCAGTGTTAACCATGTGGTGACCGAACAGTGACAGCTGAACTACAGAACTACAGTTCAAAATGTGCTTAGTCAAGCGTATATTCTCAGTAAAACAGAAACAAACAGTTAAAAATAATTAAAACTGATTGATTGCACCTATAGAGCAGGAAACAGTTGTATTTTACTTTACCGCTGTTGCCAAAGACCCAGCTTCAGTGGTATCTGTTCAAAAAAATGTATACAATTTATATTGGAGACAATTTGACACAGCCACAGAATGCATGCTATCCAAAATACATGAGCCCGTTTTTGAATAAAGTGTACCCATCCGCACAGTCGCTATTGCAAGTCCCGCTAAGTTTTCCCATGTGTTTGGCATGAGAACAGAGTTATACAGTTATCACTCTCTCAAGCAAATGTTTTTAAAGTTAATTTGTATTTTTAACGGCACGATAATTAATATTTATTATAAACAGTCCCACTGAACTAAATTTTTGTAAATATTTTCTGACACATTCTGAGAAGAAGACTATATTACGGCTTGTATTGTACTCAAGAATAATAAAACCTCAAAGAAATCAAAGATTTTTTATTTGAAATTTTATTATTTGAAATGGCTTAAGAGATTAACTTTAGAAATAACATAACAAGGTGCTCTGTGTATATTTTTTTTCCTTGTAGGCCTACTACAAAAGTAACTAATAGAGTGCAAGTGTTTTTTTGTGTTGCATTAAAAAGGCTGAATATACCAAATATTAATAATATGTCTAGAACCTATTGATGACATTGCAGGCTTTAATATATCCCTTCTTGTGAAGCTTACTTAGAAATCAATATTTCCAGGTAGCCCGTACTTTGACATTGGCCTCAGTAACATTGTCCTTATTCCAAGGTCATCTAGTCTGTGCATGTGTTAGCACAGCTGTGTGAGAAGTTTGCTGAATGAGTCCTTCGGCGTGCTGATGACGAAAACTGACCCATCTGCATCAATGGACATTAACAGTGCTGTAACAAGCCGACTGTCAGAACAGTTAAATGTTGCCTGCTTCGTGTTTAGTGGCCAGTAAAAAGGAACAGGAAGAACTTTCACTTCATAAGTTGAAAACAATATTTACATATTCAAAATGCTTTATAATCAGCAATAATATTTACAAACAAGCATGTTCGAATGACCCAGGGCCTGTGAAATATACCACATTAAAGATAGTAATTATAATTACTGGTACATCTTATTGCAAATGGCAGACGGCATATCTATTATCATAGGAATCGATTGTATCTATTACTTTGTACTTAGTAATGTATATTATTCCTATATTATACTAATTCCATGTATTATAATGACTAGTGTTGTGTGAATAGTGACTTTAGATTTGCAGTTAAGCGGTTCAGTAGAACAAACAACAGAAAATGTGGCTGCCGTTAGGGGTTTGGACTTTCTTACCCCTGGCTCTGGAGAATGTCTGGTCTGCGTGGGAGTGACTTGGCCACGACCAGGTGTTAGACAACCGATGTACCTGTTAGCATCGCACGATACCTGGCCCTCTTCTGGTGCAGTCAGCTGTGCAAATTGGACCCGTGTTTGTGAAGCACTTTGAATACAAGCGTCAGACAAACAAGTGAAAGAATCTTATCGAGCCAACGAATGTCCTCAGGAGATCAAAGTAAATGGCCTGACACATTGCGGTTATGCAATTGGTTTTGTGTAGGTACTATGGTAGTGTGCAATTTGAAGGGCATCCTTCAAAGTGTCCAGGTCTTTTCAGTTGAATCCCGCTCACACTAAGATTATACTGGCATGGGAGTTATCTCTTTACATGTATCTGACAAGGAATAAGACTGACTAACTTGTTAAAGTTTGCCCATAAACGACTAGTTGACAAATGGTGACTCTGTTGCTTTCTTGAATAGGTCTTAGCTATCTGACCAGTAGGTAAGCTTAGTTTACCACTTTAGTATCATTTAATGTTACTTTTCATTTTTTAAAAGGAATTGTATTGTAGGACTGAGCTTTTGTAATGTGATGTGATGTGATAAGAAGATCACAAAAGGCCGTACTACAAGTGCTTGTTGGTATTTGTCAGCTGTTGCCGTGGTCCCCACACTGCGAGGAGCCCCTGTGTTGTGATGACGTCTCTGTGACGCACTAGCGTCCTGGTGTCAGGATCCCAGCGAGACGGATGAGGCTCACCGCGGCTCACTGCAGCAAGAGGACCCCCTGCCCGACTTTGCTCTCAGTACGTAGGCCGGTACTACGCAACGGCATACCTACAATACATCTGGAGAGGAGGCCAGCTCTTATTCTGTCCCCAGATCAGGTATGACAGAACCCCAGCTGTAGCTGTCCGATGCCATCCCGAGTGGCCTCCTCTGGAAACAGCCCCCCCGTGACACATCCAGGTTGCCTCCCCTCAGAGCAGCACTCCAGGGGCTCCATCACTTCCCACGCGGCCGCTGTATGTGTGACCTTTGTGGTGGTCTGAATACTCAACTTGTGCCGGAGGACTCCGTGCTGTGTGTGGACCACGGGTGGGCAGCATGGACCAGGTTCCTGTGCCTCTGCCATTCCTTTCCCTCCCTCACACACATGAGTCTCTGGTGAGTTCGTATCTGACAATGGCGCAATCACATTAAAATATTCTAGAGCTGGAGACCATCTTTTCATTTTCAGTTCCTCAAATGAAAAACTAACTGATGGGTTTTTTCGTAGGTAATCCCGACATAGACACTTCTCAATTACGTCAGGCATGATCTTTGAGCTGGTGTCTGCAGTCGTGTTTGGAAGGGGGCATCAGAACACCCTGGTTTCATGAGGTCCAATCTGGACACAAGCCACCGTGGTGAGGCTAACGAGAAGCTGCACCACGCAGGAGCAGAAACATGATTTTCTGGGACACTGACTGCGTCATCCAGTGGCGGGGGCCAGCGGTTGGTCTCCAACAACTCTGCGGGGACCGTGTTCAGAGGGACGCAAGAAGCCTGGCGCGCTGGCCCAAGCTGACAGCGCCAGGATCTTATTTGTGTTATGACATCAAACAGACCCGAGAAAAGCAACAAACGCCAGTTGGGGGGCGGGGGAGGGAGTACTGGCCCAGGTTCTGGTGACGGAGCTTGTCCTTCAGAGGCCCCTTTCTTCCTGCACACCCCCATGTGGAAGAATCACAGCGGTTCGGATCGTTGCGCCTTCAGTCCTCTCGAGACGCACATTTGACCCACAGTTCTCTGTGACATCACTCGCGATGAGTGGCATCGAATCCCTTTGGATGGAAATGCAATTTGAGTTAATATGCCGACGCCTACAAAAGGTTACTTCTGAACGATGAGTTGCTGAGTCAAACAACTGCACACTAAATATATCTAACAAACTAAAACTCTTTCAAGACGGCAAAGTTTGGATGCCAGAAACTTAAAGTACTATAATGGGTTGTTTTTTGTTTTGTTTTTTATCTCCTGAGCCTACGTGCTTAAAGACTGGAATGCTGTCAAGCTTATATATATATAATAGGGAAACATATCAAACTGATTGGAATGAAAATTATTTGAGGGCCTTCCAGATCTCTTTCCCGGGATGCCTTTAGACCTCCCATTGTGGTGAAGTTTAAGAGTCTCCTGGGGTTTTATGCCTTGCAGATGAGGTCCCCAGGCTGCTGGTCCCATTGCTCAGCTCTGATTCCTCTCTGGCCACTACTGGGGTTTTATGTATTTATTTTATACATATATATGTGTAATAATTAAAACAGCATTTTAGTGAAGTTGGTCAGAGGTTAGGATTTATTATTGGTATTATGGGATACAGAAAATAAACGGAGGCTTCATTTTGTGTGTGTAGGTGTGTTTTAAAAGGAGGCAATTCAATTCAATTGCATGTAATCTCAAACAGCAGAGAAAGAAAGAAAAACGATACTTGCCTATTCTCTGGTATATTGCATGTGTGTCACACTGGTGTGTATTGCCGTGCTCTTGTATCATCTGAAAAGCATTGAGTCCTTGTGTGAATCATGGACGGCTTAGTTTCAGCTACACAATTATCAGGGAGAGAACATGACCTTTCTGGTCCCCAGTAATTAGCCCGAGACGTAGTCTGGGAGACCACATGGTGACCAGTTTGATAAATGAGCTCATTAGTACTTCACACTTCCACTCACAGGAACACGCACCCACAGGAACACACACACACAGAAATACACACACAAGCACACACACACACACACACACACACACACACACGGGTGCTCCCAGCCTACACACAGGCAGCCCCAAGCAGGCCCTAGTGCACCAGCGCAGCTCCTTCAGAAAGGTGAGGTGAGAAAAAGGCAGGCGGGCGGCCACACTGAGAACGGGCCTGACTGACAGCTGGTACAGTGGATGGCAGCCCGCAGTTCAGGGTGCAGCGGTGAGTAATGCCTGCCGTCGGTGACTCACCCGGCACAACAGCTCAGCCTTCCTCTCTGCTGACCTGACATATACAGTGGTCGCCCTCTTCCTCCTGTGCGATGACCTATAGCAAATGTTGGCTGGCCGACTCGGCCATCCACTCATAACTAAGAGTGGACGTGGACCCCCCGTGGGCGAAAAGGCCATCACCCTGTCTTTTTATTCCCACTCAGATGAGGTTCTGTTCGGCAGCAGTAAAGGAAAGGGGGGACAATGGGACGTAAACTGAGGTGTTTCATATCCTTTGGAGTCCCCGAGAGACGGCTGAGGCTCACCGCGGCTCACCGCAGCACTAGGACCCTCTGGGAAGGCAACCCCCTGCCCGGCGCTACAGAGGGGCGCTACAGTGATTCATTGCTGACATATTAGAGACCAGATGAATATACATTCAGCAAAATATTGCTCAAAACGCTGTTCACGCCGTTTATACTCTCTCTTGTGTCAAAGCCATTGAAGGATTCCATTCAAGTCCATGACATTGGGGTAGTCTTGCAAGTTTTCTTTCTTTCTGCATCCAAATTGATATAATTGACCATGAGATGGAAAAAAAAAACACATTTTCTTGATTCAGGCTTGTTTTATTAGAGTCCATAATGTTATTGGAAATTTAGTAACACATTATAGCCATAGTCGGATACACCAGCTTTTATCCAACCATAAGCCACAAGTGTAGCATATACTAATGTAATTGTTTAAATATATGTTTCATTTTATTTAGTTGTTTAAATTTATTTGACATAAATTGCCTACTGTCTTTCTGTTTAGTGTTGGGAGTTTAAAAATAGTACTGTAAAAACTGATCTTGTAGGTCCTTGAATGCAGGCTCTCTTCACATTTGTTACTCCTTGGTATCTGTTTGTTTGTGGGAAATGACCACTGTTAAAAGCATATAAACGATTGCAAGCAATCTGGGCAACATCAACTAAACTGCACTGCACGGCGAGAGACAGGCTGCTTTTCAACAGATAGCCACAATGTCTCCCCTGACACAGGGCTTTAACCCTGCACACCAGGAGTCAGTCATCAAATCTCCACAGAGCCAAACTAAACAAACACTCTCAATTATGTCCTTTGCTTTTTTGTTTTGGTATAACATTTACGTTCCCTTCTTCACACCACATTGAGGGAATTTTGAGCTTGATTTTTATATGAATTTTAAAAAACCCTTTAAAATGTTTAACAAACATTTAATGCTGTACCATCCCAAAACTTGTGAATGAATCGTTGAGTTTAGGGGTAACTGTAGGGCGTTGAATCATAGTAACCCTTTCCTGTGTCAATGGGAGGTTACTAGTTATCGTCCTGTGATAACAAAAGCAAATCCAGAACTTCAAAAGAAAATAATAATTTGCAGACCAAACCAAGTTAAAGCGCTGCATGGCTTGCGTTTGAACACACACCAGGCTGTAAAATAACTACGTTAATTGACGGCCGCCCTTCAAGGCCCTCGCCCGTAGGTGAACGACACGGCCGTGATAGTCAAAGCAAACAGATTGGACAGGTTTGTTTTACCGTCCTGCTTTGAGTGGAGAAGCGTGAGGCGCACCCCTGCAAGGTTATTAAGGGTTAACGTCGTTTGGGAGCACTCGGCTTCCGCCTGGCTTCCGGCGACTTCCATGCCTGTTCAGATCCCAGCATTGGGTGCCAATAGCCAGGGAAGCACACATAGTAACCATGGGGTTCAGAAATAGAATGAGAGAACACCTCGGTCAGGAAAACGGACACGTCATGTGAGTGGATGAAACACGCCAGTCAGATTCACCACATTAAGGTGCAAACCTGAGATATTTCATCTCAATGAACGTGCAAGCCAACTGCCTCCACTCCTCAGGTTAAGGAGTGCATCAGAAAACCGATTTAACAACACAAATATTGGAAAAAATACATTGTATTCACACAGGTTTATTTTGTTAGAGCCCATAATGTCATTGGAAATTCTGTAGCATGATATAACCATGGCTATAGTTGGACAGACCAGCTGTGATCCAACCTGGTGACAGTGTGTAATTCAAATGTTTTAATTTGATCCATCCATAAGCCACATGTATAACATACCATATAAAAGTGTAAATAATTGTACATTTAAATTTTTTATTTTTTTTTGCATGTGAACTGTTGTTCAGTTCAGAGTCGCTAATTTAAAAATGATTTTATAACAACTTGTTTTATGCTTACTTGTGTGCCCACTTGTACATGCAAACCAATCGCCTCCTCTCTTGTACAATTGGACTCCGTGTCAAAAACATCAAACACAGCTGGAAACAGATTTAACAACATATTGTAACACAAATATTGAAAAAAGGAGAACAGCTGTCTAAATAAAAGTTCTGCACTCCACGTCCACGCCAATGAAAAGTTACGAAAGTATGTCATCTAAATTTACCTTCAGAAATGACAGCGGGCACAAATAATGAATTTAAAAGTCTGTTTCTATGCAAGCCGCCCTTCAGCATAATGCATGCTTTGAAAACGAGCTAATGATGTCATACACAATGACTTACATACAGCACTAACAGTAACTGCTGTACAAATGTCTTAGGCCATTAGTATACTGTAGTCCTTGTAGCATTGTTGTTGCTCGTTTGCAAAAAAAAAGTTTTGGCATGGCACCATTAGTTTATTCCTTTTGAGTTCACACAAGGACATGCTGCCGTGGGCTTGTGACTCATCGTCCTTCTATCTTTAGAGTTACCTCAACTGGGGGACACCGTGAGCAGGAGGAAGCCTTTCTTTCTGAGAAAGTTTCCCTTTGAGTGACCCAAGGAGCTGCAGGTTGCAGAGCAGGACAAAAACGCAGTGCGTGTGTCCAGATACCGAGGACAATGAAGTCCATGTTTGTCGTTGGGGTTCGGTTTAGGAACTTTCTGTGTGTTTCGTCACTCCCCATTCGCACTCGTGGGTCACATGTTTGTCCAAAGGTAAAAAATATATGCTGTAATGCATTCGTTTGGTAAGCCTGAACGTCAACAGAAAAGGACCGGTTTCAAGCAAAATATACTTCCCTGACTATTTTTGATGATGCTTTAGTCGAAATATTTGCTAAGAATTAAACAATGTTGATGTTGGTTATATAGGTTATATATACTTACTTACCGTTATGTTTATTTGTAAGTTTAGGTAAACAGATTATTGTGCGCATCTTATTTACGTTGATGTCTTTTCTTTTCAGACTGCTTTGAGGACACTCCCTGGGAGCCTATAGTTTATAAGACTGTAGTTGAGGCTAAGTTTGAACTTTTGTGATTTGTGTGAGGCTCATTCCTGAAAAGTATCACCCCCAAACGATCAGAGGGTCCACGGTGCCTTTAACACTTTTCCTGGAGTGCGGGAGAGTATTTCAAATTTACAAAATATATCTATAATTATAAATAGCAATAAATATATGTGCAAAACCATTTTCAATTACCAATTTCAGTTCGCAAAGTAACTGTTATGACTTTTCAAGAACTAGTCAATGAGGGAATATTCCATTTATACACTAGATGGCAGCACTCTTCCTATCACCCCAATTTCATGTCCAAGCAAACCAGCGACAGCGGTACTGTGGAAACTCTGTGTATGCAATATTTCCATGACACAAAATAATGACCACCTTTTTACATGTTTAAATGTTATAGAACAACCAAACGTGTTTGAGCATATACCTTTGTCTTTCTCATCAGTTTTCTCAACATGTGGGTAAATTAAATCAGTCGTAGGTTTAAAATTAAAAAAAAAATTATTTTATTGATTTAAACCTGAAAACAAGCAGTATTTCAACAGTGTTGTTAATTCATGAAATTTTTTTGTTAGTATGCATGTTTAACTTTAGTTGCAACAATTGATTCCGTTAGATGATCTGACAGGATTGCGACATATTTCACCATTATTAGCAGTTTTACTTATGATACTTTTGTGAAAATTGTATACATGTATTTGCAGAACATTCACTCCACAAATACATGTATATAAACAGTCATTGGCAAAAACCACTTTTCTGTGGTCACTCCAAATTCCATTCGGGGAACAAGGGTCTTCTAAGTACTCTCAAGTGCTCATTCAGGATAGACCTCCAGCAATCGGGGAGTTGGGGAGGAGGGGTTTTATTTAGGCGGGTGATTTACGGCAGTTATTTTAGACAAATTATCAGCACTGAGGAGTCCCTCAACTCAGATGTCCTCTAAGGGGTAACCTTTAACCCTCTGTTCGCCACTAATCCCCCATGGAAGCCGCGGGCCTGTCAGAAAATAGCCCATGTGAATGGCAGTGACGTGGGGGGGCAGACGGTTGTGCGGTGCATTGCTGGCTGACGTCCCGCGCCTGCGTGGAGAAACAGAAGGCCTGTCCCCTGAGGGTAGGCCTTCACGTGTGCCCAAGCCCTTCCCTCGCACTCGGCTGGGCTTCTTTGCGTGCATGTGGCTTGAACGAAGCTCTGAGGGAGTTAATGGCCGTCCTGTGTAATTTGTAATCTGCTGTTTCTGCCCCCGACTCCCCCATCCAACCTCCCCAGCCCCAGCCTCTCATGCGGAACTGAATGGAGACTGGAGGAAGCGAGGGACAGCCAGGGAACCTGTCATTCAGACGTTGTCTACCCGCTCATTGCCAGCTGTGCGGTTACTGTGAGGGGATTTTAGATCATTCTCCCTGCAGGCCCTCTCCTTCCTCCCTAGTGGGAAAGCACTAACGCAGAGACTAAGGGGAAAATGACCCCCTGCCATACGTATCCAATAGGTATCCAGGAGGCTGCTGTGTTGGGGCGGTGGGTGTCGGGGGTGTGGTGCGGTGGTCTTGTCCAAAAAGCATTTGCAGATATTCCTTCTTTTTCTTTACCTCCCCTTGAGAGCCAGTTGAGCTGACTTTCTTTAAAGGAAATAATACAACTTTTTAAATAACAATGTGGAGATGTGCTAATGTCTGTGGAACACTTCATCAAATTCTATGAGACAGAAGGAGATGGTTGTGTTTTCTGCAGTTAAGGTAGATGGGACAGGAAAAAGAATTACAAAGAATTTAATGAACTAATCTGCAAACTAGCGGAAAAAAAATATGTCAACCAACATTGTAAAGCCTTAAACAGGGCTTGTCTATTAAATTCTTTTGGTATACTCTTAATGACACAGCGAAATGTAAATGTGGATTGACAGGTAAATTGCGTTAAACTGCCTGGAGAAGGGAATACTCATTTTAAACGGTTTGTTAGGAAAAGCACAGTAGCAATCTTATGCAACATTAACAAAACGATACATCTCAGGCTCTGCAGGAGACTCAACAAGAGATTAGAGCGCTGCGCACTTCCTTACGTGTTTTTATAACCAGGAGTAAAACAGGATTTGCAGATTACTAAAACAACAGTGTTTAGTCTTTGTACACTTCTCTCCTTCCTCGGTTGAAAGACCAGGCTGAAGTGACAAAGCCCGACTCAAACAAACAGTGGCTTGTAACACGTTTAATCCTGGTGTTCTGTTACAAGACGGAATGTTTCCTTAGCCTGGAAAGATTAACGGGTGGTTGCAATGTGGACAAGTGGCTCTTATTGTCCTCTGTGTAAACATAGGGTTGAGATGTAGATGGGATGAGAGATCTCCCACTCAAGAGGGTGAGAGCCACAGCTACCCCCATCCCCCCGAACCAGTTTACCTTGGTCCTTTAAAAAGCGGCCGCCTGGTTCGGGCTGGCTAGTGTGTGGTGGCCTCTCCCTCGCCATCCGTGTGATTTTGTAGCGTCGGATCAAAGGCCAATCCTTTACTTCCAGCTGCATTGGGGGGGCTCCTGACACTGTGTCTCCTACTCGCGAAGCCTACCGTAAAACAATTAACCCCCAGTCCTAGGGCTCTGTAACCCCCCCTCGTCATGGGGCTGGCTGGCATAGCGTGGTCTGCGGATCCGCCAGATGTGGCGCTTCTGTGGAGAATCTGTCCCCTGACGGTTTAACCATGACACCAGCAGCAGCCTACAGCATGCTGAATGCATGCAATAAAAACAAGTGAGGTTTAATGATTCTGCTTATATTTTTAAGATGGTGACGAGAAACGCTGCACTTCGTGACTGTAAACGTCATCCAAGCGTGGCCACCTAAGATCACAAAGAACTATCCCTTGAGTGCCTCAGATGAGGCAAAAATTTTGACGGGAACTGTAAACTTGTAATCAGAATTTACTATACTGAAATGGTCAGTCCGTTACAATAAAATAGTCCACTTTTCCTCTACTTAAAGAGGAAATAGTGCTTTCAGCATTGGTTTCCAGGGCACTTCATTCAGGCCTCACATTTCAATCACAATATCAAAGTCTGAAGCTGGCTTCAGCTCTCGCGAAGCAGGCCAGAGATGATTTTGTGATCCCCTTGTGGTAAACTAAGTATTTCTTACTGCTGCCAGCTTTACCAGTTAACTAACTGTACCTCACAAAGAGGGTTCGCACGTCTGGTATCCTGTACATTTAGCCTGCAGTCCAGAGTACATTTCCTCCTTAATTTTTTTGGCTGTCCCACAAGTAAAGAAATGAATACTGCACAGTAAATATTAAAGGGACATCACAGGCATAGTCACTGTGTTACGAATTAAGTGGGAGCCCCCACAGTAGCACCGGCTGTACATTTTGACTGAATCCAGATCACTTCATCTGCTGATTGTGAATGGGAGATTGCACTGGCGTGGGTTTGATGGGAATCGGCAGGGCTTCCCTTAGTTTGTCACTCGCTAGCGTCTGCAGTCAGCTTCGCAGGTGCCTATGGCTGCTAGTGCTGTTGAGACGGGTACGCCTCTCTTCTAATCAGAAACTCCTCTCAGGTGGGGCCGTACATACTCCCAAGTTTAAATAAGAAGGGTGGCTCAAAGGCTATTGGATTGGAGGAAACCAATTTTACTACATTTTCATTCTCCCCGTGTGTGGTGGCAAGATTTGAGAAGCATTAACACAATTAGTGTTTCCAAAATTATTTGCAAATCTTCATTTATAATTGAAATACAATTTTAGAGGTGCAACAAATAATATTACCAACTTTCGTTTTCCCCTGATCTTGGTCCCACCACTCCAAAAAAACCACCATTTGAATTTGTGATGGAGACAAGGGCATTCAGAAGGATTTGCCAGAGAAGACATTCTTTGAGATCATTAAGGAACAAGCTGCTTTCACAACTGAGCACCGCTAGGTAGCACGCTACCCTTCACAACATATGAAAGGCCCCCAATATTGTGTCACCAAATGGTTTTGGAGGGAAACTCCAGTGCAGAAGCACTTTACTTCTTCTATTGATTTTCTCAGGCGCTTTACACCCCTATTTCTCCCAGGTTCATGCCCAACTGTTTTATCCGTTTAAAAAATCTAATGAATCCAAATAAGAAAATTAGAGTCTTTCCTTGCATGAGGATAAATAAATATCAAAATAATATGGATATCTAATTATTTAAAGTACATTTTGCGTGGTCTTTGTAGACACTTAAACATTGATTAACCAATTCAGGAAATTCAGCAACTGAGAATAATTTTCTCATCCATTTTGCCTCCCATGGGTTGATGTTGGTTATCCGGTTAAAGGTCAAGGACAGTCACCTGTTCAACTTGAGCGCACCAAGTGCTGCTCCTCTTCACTGAAAATCTACTGACTTTTTGTGACACTCAGGCGACAGTCGCCTCAGGTGTGAGAGCCTCTTCAGTCATCTGTGAGTGACAGCCCTGCCCCACTCAGTGATTTAATGTAGTCCTTGCTTCCCCATGGATGTGGCCTAACAGATCTCTGAGGATGAGCCTGATCCACTGAGGCAAATCAAAGGGCCAACACTGGTAATGGCTACATCCAGATTCCGACAGGTCACAACCTGGACACAACTGAAAAAGGGACCAGGGATTCAGATCACAGGCCAGCTCCTTCATGTAAGAAGTAGTGCTGAACCCCACACCCACCTTGACCCTCAATAATGGTGACAAAGTTGGGGAACAAGAAAGCCAGGGGCTTAAGAGGAGGAGGACAAAAAGAGCCCCAGAAGAAACAAAGTCAATGGCTTTTTGACTCACGGCATGCTTTGAGGAGTATATGGACTGTGACTTTTAGGAACCTTTTTTTTTTTTTTTTTTTTTTGCACAAAAGAGATGCTCCTTTGAAAGGGCCCCCGGGAGTGGCAGCCTGTTCTGGCTCTGTGCGGTTGTGGGCCAGGTCCGAGCCACTCACTGCACTGGGGCGTGACGGAGAGGAGAGAAGTTACACACGCGGGGCTCTTTCAGCTCAGCCTTTCTTCCCCCGCCCCGTCCGCCGTTCTCACTCTCCGCGCAGGGAAGACAATGAAGGTGCGGTGGCTGGATTGGCCACGGCCCGAATGGAATGGCAAGCAGCCGCCGGTGCAGAACTAATCCGTGAAGAGGTCTTCCTGTGCGATAAGCACCCCCTACCATCCCTCCCGCCTCTCCCCCATCATAGAAACCTAACCTTTGATGGGAAATGACAAAAAAGGCAACCAGCTTTAACGGTTGATTTTTTTTTCTCCTTCACGTTAGTCTGAAGGCCTTCATTTGGGGTGTTCCTGCTTATTTGATGTGGCAGCAATTAGTGAGGGACTTTTGTGTTCCCTACAGACGAAACGGCCCACTTCAATAATCACGTTTATGCGCTCTGAATGGTAACAAAAAAGCTAAAGGGACAGATAACATGGTTTCACATCAAACGACAGACTGGTTGCGCTTGTAACCATTATGGCTCGCTCTTCTTTTATGCGAGCAAAGTGTTACTTTTCCCATGAGAAAGCTTGCAGGGGGGGGACGGGGGATGGGGGGGACGGGGCTAAGTGACATCATAGGGTGCCAACCTCCCACCTCCAGACATTAGGCCCTTCATTTATGTGGGTACCTACGTCTGCCCTGCCGTGCTGCTTTGATACCTTTGAAGGTCCCAACTAACAACAATAGCAATTAGGGCCCTTCAAAAAGAGCTCCGGTGTCCTTCAGTCACTTACCGCGTGTTTAATTCCCGATGGCACAGCGCTTAATACCACACACGTTACGAGATTAAAGAGGCACTGATCTGCCCTTGTTGTGTCCGACACTCTGTACGCCTCCACATCGTACGCAACACTTCATCAAGATAGCATGTTGATACTCTGTATTGTGATTAAAGGAGATTCCTTTTTTTCCTGTAGTTGAGGCTTCTCAGAAGGGGCGCTGGGTTTTTGTGGAGAGGGTATGTGTTTTCATGCTGACTCCGGTTTAAATTACAATGATGGCTCTATAAAATCATTAGGGGAAGAAAGACTTCATCCGCAGAACACTTGTATAAATAACTCTACAAAGGTACTCTTATGTCATTGATATTGACCAGGTTAACATTCTCAAGGTTGTCACTGGTTTTAAATATTCAGTTCCATCTAACATACAATACCAGTATGTAGCATGAAGATCATTCTGCTTAATTATTGAGACAAAACCAACTTTCTACACAAAGACCATTTATTTTACTCTTCAGCATCTTTCCAAAAATCCCCACACGCTATTCAATTTAGCCTGGTCTCAATTCAGGGACAATACTTTGTATGGTGACCTGGTTAATAGCAACAAACCCATGTCTAGCTACGTTGACACAAATTATGTGTACACAAAAATTGCAACTAGGTTGGAGAGGGAACAAGGAATGCCCCCAAATCACATAATGAAAGTCCTCAGGGATTATTAGACATCACCACACACACAACACAGGCTTGTGTTTTAGCAGTTAAAAGTGTGTCGTCCCTAACCGCCCTGTGTTGTGCTAATTGCAAGGCTGTCTTGTTTATCATGTGAGCACAATGCAATTGCTGGTGATCAGGAGACCGAAATTGTTGACATAAACTGAAAATAATATGGTTTGTTCCATGAAAAAAAGAAAAAAGAAAAATCACTGTCATAATTATGTGGGCTCTTTCCTGCGTATGTTGCTTTCATTTAAACGTCCACACAAGTAATGTAATTGGTGCCCAGAGATAATGTTTCACAAATGTTTTGTTTCCGATGGCTGCCCCCTTGATGTTGCTCTCTGTGACTGCTGAAACTCTCAGGCATGTTGATCACTCTTTGAAGGAGCATATCTGTATGCCAGTGAAGGCTTGCTGAATGAGACAATTGGGCAACAGGTGAAGTGGTCAAAACGAGCGTTGAGGCTGAACAGCCGGTTCAAATCCCAACGGCGCATACCTTTCAGAAGGTATTGTAAGTAAATTTAGCAGGTAAATATTCAGCAGTAAAAGGGAATTGCTGAATGTAGTTACTGGTATGTGGTATGTAGTATATGTAGTATGCTCAAATTAGTTGGTCTGGGCTTGGCTGCGTCTTCTGAGTGATTTCCTCTGTTTCTTCCTCTGGTACAACATTGCTTCCAATTCGTCAGAAACCAGCATATATCCAGCCCGCCACTGAAGGCCCAAGGCTCTAAACATGGAGATACTTATTTTCCCAGACTTTCAATTGATTACTGCCAGTGATCTTCCATTTAGGAAAATCACCTAAATAATATATATTAGATAATATCTGACAACACAAAAACATTGTTACGTAACACACTTTTTGCGATAATCGATACTACATGTTTACCCAAAAAAATAACGCTGATATTGCAGCATTGATGAATTTTAAGGAAAATTTTAAGACTGAAGATAATGCTGCTAAAATAATGCGTAACAACATGGAAATGGAACTCTACTGTTTCGCCTTTGTTAAATAATCTGAATACCACCAGTGCTCACATGTGTGTTAACGACGTCATGAAATGGCTGCACCTGAAGCTGCTGCCACGTCTATCTGCAGTCTTCCAGTTCAAAATACATTGCAATTAAGTCACTCCATGCAGTTACACTGATAAATCCATTGTACCCCTGGCTAGCCGGCAACCGGCACCCCTCCCCACCACAACCCCCATTCACCCCCACCCCAGACACCCACCCCACCAGGTGGAAGCAGTCTGTGAAATACCAGGAAAAACCTCCAGGACTTTCTGTGTACTGACTCTATAAAAAAAAGCAATTATTCAAACGCTTCTGGGAAATGGCAAGTGAGTGAAAATTCCCCCAGCCGATCAGTAAAGTGTTTGCCATTGTTGTTTTGCAGTTGTGGCGGTGGTGGCGGCGGCAGCGGGGCGGGGGTGCAACGAGGGGTCTCAAGACACCTCTTCAGACATGCCCCCGAGGAAAGGCCCTCTGACACCTCCACTGACAGGCAGCCTAGCAGCCCCTTTCTTCAGGAACGGTTAAGACAGCAATTTGCCACCTCATTATCAGCGTGGTTCACGTGGCCAGTTGGTGGGAGGGCTGGTCTCATCTGGGCTCTGGACTGCTCTGCCTCTCTGGATGGACCCACCGTGGGGAAAGAGCTCACATGCACGGCAAAGCCTTTCATTTCTGGTCTCTGCTGCGCCAACTCTAAAAACAAGTTAATCCTGTCCATTAGAACCTTTCAAATCATTAGATTTGTATTAGATATTATATTTAATTGTTTTTACAAATCCAATGTTACAAAATGTGCTTGTTAACTATATATGTGTTTAAATGGTCTTATTGTCTTCCTTTGTATTCAATAAAATCTGCATTATCAACAAACAACACAAAAACTTTTGTTTTTCAGTTTAACAAGCTTTTTAAAAATGTGTTTTATTTAATTTTTTACGCTGCTAACAAAATCCAAAACTTTACTCTCGAAGGTAATAATTGTTAGCAATGACATATGAATACAGTTTGGAATCTGATTTCTTTTAGAAAATCGTAAATAAATGTTTCATTACTGGAACAATCTTCAGGAGCACACCAGGGTTAAGTTTATACCTTGTGATGTGCACTGGATCACAGCAAAACAAACCCTTGGTGGAATATAACATTGAACAGTGGAACAGCTAAAAAAAATACTCAGGGCATTAGTAGATATGTAGCACTCCTCAAATCTGGGAAGACATTGAAGCGTTTCCCCTGAGGTCTTTAAAAGAGCCAGTGTCACTTTACTATTCTGATGCAAGGACCACTGGACAAATTCTGTCCGTCATCACGACAAATTGAGAAGGGGCAATTGCGATGAGGGAGACGCTCAAATTATAGCCGCAGTGCGCAGGGAGCCTTGCGTTCTTGTTTGGCAGGAGATGAAAACAAATTAGGGACACAAAGAATCTGGAGCACGGTCATGCCCATAATGGCTGCCAGGGGCCTAAGTAATCAACACGTTATTGGCCACTCAATCGAGGCAGGCCAGCTTTGAGGCAGTTTTAGCACAAACACTTTGAACACGTCACATTGACCGCTGACTGGGAAAAAAGAGAAGCCTGTTCTGTTGAAGACCAGTTTACATCTCTACTAGCTTTTGACAGCAAAGAGAACTGTCCACATTTCTCACTGGAGAGCAGTTATAATAATAATATGTTACTGTATGCTGTAGTTCAGTACTTTTATTTAGTCATTTTATTCTCTAAATTGTTAGAGGCACTCTGGTTATAAATACACTATATTCAATAATACACTATATACACTATACACTATATATTCAATAATCTTTGGTGAAAACTGAGGAACCAAATGTTGATAAACCAGTCATATTCACATTGTCAAATGTGTCCATTTAGAATTTTAGAAATGTTTCCCATAGCAAAACAGACAAACACTCAAAACGTGCGCCCCACATGACCTAAATCTTAACAGAAAGCATGCCCTCGTGTCTGGGGAGTGTCTGCGGAAGTGTAACATACAACTGTTGATAAGCCCACCCCACCTCAGGAAATTCCTCACAGTGACACTGTACATTTTTATATTTCAAGGCAATCAACTTACAAACTAAAAAAGCAGAACATGGAATATGAACATTAGGAACAGTTGGAAAATTAACAACGTTAGTAATTACTCCACTCATCAGAAAAGCTGAGAGAGAGCATGGAGCAGGGCCTGGTGACCGAGTGGCTGAAGGCCCGCACCCGTGTGACAGCTCGTCAAACGGTGTGTGATCCACACCTGTGTCTGAGTTGCAGGTGAGTCGCTGTGTGCAAAGCCTGGCGCCTCCGTGTGTTGAGGAAGCAAACACGTTGGTTCGATAGTGCATTCTGTCCATGTGTAAACTACTGGACCCTTAACCACCACACAGGCACAACGAACAGATGAGAGAAACGATTAGCTCGTTGGGATAAAGTCCCCAGCTAAAGGATCCAAATCAATCAAACTCCTTTCTTGACTATTGTTGAATTTTTTATTAAGCAATGTTATTGCTTTTTTCCAAGCACACACTAGTATTAAAATGGTATTTGATAAAAAAAAAATACTTTATACATTGCAAAAGCAAAGTTTCCAATAAATTAACCATTTCTAATTCATGTTTTTTGGATTTTAGGTCTTCTCAGGAGAGTGTAACATGGCTTCCCATGGCTAAAATGCTTCCACCAATACATTCTTCCTCACACAATGAAACTTCACAAAATGACATCGGGTTACAGGAGGCCACATTTAAAGCCCTGAGGAATGGTAGATATAGGGCCACCTTTGACTACAGATAAAGGGGAAGAAGTCTCTGGAGGAATGCCAAGCGAGGCAGACTCGTTTCTTCACTGGCAGCAGTGCATGAAAATAGGAAGCTATGTGAGGAATGCCATGTTCTGTGCACCCTCGTTCTCCTATTGAGGAACAGGGCCCTTTTCCTGGGCTGACATGGCTACTCTCCCATGCTGTCTCCGGGATAGAGGCGTCCTGCAGGACAAGACTAATGGCGGGGTGAGAGACCCCAGACCTGGGCCTCATCAATGCAGGTGGGTGGAATCTGTTGATCTGTTAGAGCTAAGGGAGAGGTAACTGTCCCAGGACGCATGGGTGGGGTGAGGTGGGGAGGAATCATCTTCTGCACTGCGCTGTGGCAATTATTTCTTCACTCCAGAGGTCCCAATGCAGACTTCAATGGAAAAATCAATGGAAACTCTGACTCAATTCCTCTGACTCATAACTACAGATCAGCTGTTCAGTGTGTTGTTGATAGAGAAATGTCACAATTAAACTGTGAATAGTGAAGAATACTAGAGTCATTGTCATTTAACAATGCTTCAGCTCATGCTCATACATGCCATTAAGTATTTTATTTAATTATAATGATGGATGTGGAATTTGTCTACTTATGTGTTGTTTTTTTGAGACCCAGCTGTCGGTAGCATATTAGGCATTTGATGTTAACAAGTAGCTGCATAGCTTTGTAGCTCTTAATGCCATTAAGCAGGATTGACAGGGAGTCTCTGTCTCAGCATTCAATGAAGAAATGCATCATGCTCGACATAGAATGTCCTTAAGCGTTGGAGCCTAGGAGTTAATCCTGTGTCACGTCTGTGTTTACGCGCTGCATGAGAGTGTGAATCACATGTACACTTATTCTGCAGCTGGTTTTATTTATAAATAACAGAAGGCGCACATTGTGACATCTTCACATCTGCCTCCACGGCGCAGCAACGTCTGTGGAGATTAGCAGAAACTTAACGGATCAACCGAAACGCCTCAATGGAGTGGAGTTGGGACACGTTTCTTTGCTTCAACCTCCACCACCCCGCTTCCCAAAACTATTTTCCGCCAGCTGCGATCCTCAGCTGTAAAGGGGATCCAGTCATGAAGATGCATTTCCCATGCCCGGCTGTTTGGCATTGCTCTGCGCTAAAAGCGTAGCCTGGCGACATCAAAAAACAGAATGCGAACGCTGCAACATGATACCGAACGTCTCCCTGAAGATGGCCCCATCTATAGGAGTCAGAGGCATAGCCTGAGAAGGAGAGAGAGAAGAAGCAAGAGAGGGAAATATTGATAGTGAAGGAGAGAGAGGGAAACAGAGGGAGAGAAAGAGAGTGGGAGAGAGATCTTTGAGGAGCACCCTCGGGTAAAGCATTGTGTGTGAAAACATGTTTTTTAAACTGAGAGGAACTAATTCATGCCTACTGGTCTCACAGATGTTAACGGTTTTGTAGTCGCGGTTGTGTACAGTATCACAATCTCCCTGCTTGAGGCAGGATTTGTGGATTTTAGTTTTAACCCACAACACAAATGAATTTTGACCTGCACTGACCTGCACTGCGCAATTTTTTTTTCTCTGGGCTTAAAGCGATTAAGACAACCTTCTTCATTTCCATTGTGCTTGAAGAGAACTCCATATTTAATTCCATCTGCAGTTACAAAATTTCTGGACAACTACCCATTGCCTGAGAATTTAGTTGTTTTCAAATTATCAAGTTGTTTCCCAAGTTTTGCCAGATCTCCAGCTCAAATGGGGCATAGAAGAGATCTAAGCCAGGCTAGGCCCAATCCAGCTGCGAGCAAGATCCCGTATTGTTTTCACTTAAGGAAGATGACTATGGTGCAGCCTTCAATTGGATGCTGGGAGATTAGGTTTGGTCATGTGATGTTCCTGGGCTGGGGCACCAACCAGTAAAACCAGACAAGCTACCTTCTCGCATCTAACACATAGTGTAGCGTTTGTGACCGCGATCTCACTGCTGGGGCTGTGGGAGGGGCTGACGAGGTTGTCATGACACTGGGGCTGTCCATAATCACCACTCTCTGAGCGCGGGCTGGGCAGAAGGTGTGGAGAGAGTGGGCGCCGGCCAGCCAGCGAGGGCCGTGGGAACCAGAGGACTGGGCTAGCGTTTGTGGCCGGCGTAGCCACCAGCTCTCTGAGGTGGTTGGGGCTATGGGTTACCGCCATTGGGTTATTGGTTTTAATCCTTTGCGAGACACTGGCGCTGCTGTACACTTGGGCTGAACAGCTCGCATGGATTTATCTAGCAAAGCATTAGATGTATAAATAGGTCAGGGAATGTACTTTGCAAAACTGGGGACACAGCTTGCTCTTATTATGGCCATGAGAGACACAAAAGTAACATGGTAAGCAAGTGTCCATCTTGTGGAATCTGTAATTTACCTGCTTGCCCGTCGTCCTGTTCATTGGTGAACATTGAGAGAGGGGACTAACCCCTCGACCCCACTAGAACCCAACTAAGCGGCCCACAACTGACACACTACGTCGGCAACTTGTTGAAACGGAAGCAAAGGTGTTTTCTGTCGACGGCTGTCTCCCCTCACCCTCTCTTTTCCTCTTTTCCAGGAGCCCCGTGACAGGGATATTAAGAGCGCACCAAGAGGTGCTTTCATCCTTTCTTCTCCACAGAGATAGTGCAGTGTCCCAATGATGGAGCACGCCTGACTTCAGCGCATTTATCCCATTGTGTCTTTGTCCACTTATCTGAGAACATTTCCACAAAGGCTGCCAACCTCCTAACATGCCACCCCACCCCCCATAACCCCA
>JAOVYW010051692.1:0-24048 GCA_025775045.1 Hiodon tergisus | reverse complement strand
AAAACATTTTCACTGGGGTTACATTACTTCTGGGAGTCATTGCCAACCACAGAAGCTGTGTGAATGGGAGTTCAGTAGAATATTAACTATAAGAAAAAGACAGCATAGATACAGGACACATTCTGCATCACATGTTTAAACATATATCCATATCAGTTCTGCGTACTGGGACTCTAGTCTTGAAATTACATATTTGTGTTTGTTTCCCAGGCATTAAAAACGGAGTGGTCTGTGGTTTTCAGTGAAGCCCATTCAATTAAAAAAGCCCTGTTTTCTTTTTACAGATTGTCTTCATTTTTTACATTTTGAATAAAAGCGGATTTAAAAAAAATGGGTCAACTGGTCAACTGAAATTGCTTGGAAACATCTGTTCAAATGTGTATAGTTCAAAAGTTTAATCCAATGATTTGTGGAGGGGAATACTGATTAAAAAAGATATTGTTTTAAAACCACCAGCTATTCTTACGTTAATTACTACTGAAGCTGATTTGTTTTGTGTATTTCAAATCTGTTTCAACAACATTTTAATGCAGAATTATAAGATAACGCATGTAATTCAACAAATACAAGTATGTTGCAATAACGTCACATGGTTTATTTATGATGAAATGTCACATGTGTACAGTATCTAGCATTTGAAAACCTTTTATTCAAATGTCTTATGAAATAAGGAAAGGGATACCACTTGAACAGTAGTAAATAAAACTGCTTGAGCACTGCGTGAAACAGCAGGAGCTGGGATTCTGGCCAGGCAAAGTTTTTCCACTTCTCCCTTTTTACCGCAGTTTCTTGTTTTCTTGTATATCTGTGTGTGTTGTACTGTGCAGAAGTCTTAGGCATCCTAGATTTTTTACACAAATGTAGTCTTAGTTTAGTCATGTTTAGCCATTTACCAAAGAATGCTATTTTTTGTAGTTTGTTGACGATACTAATGTATTAAGTAATAGACCACATTTCCGGATAAAACTTCATTACTTTGTAGATATATATCCCAGTGCATCTTTAAACAAAGACAACAAACGGGTGCTATTGATCAATGACATAATTAGCAGTTTGAACCAAAGTGATTAAGTGAAACAAACGGTTGTAGAAGGAATTAAACTGGGTGAAGAAAAACCAAACTAAAAGATGAGGGGGTGAGAGATTCAAGATATGCTGTGCTAGCTCTTGTGAAGAAGCACAAAAAAACGGGCAAGGTTGGCGGCCAGAAACGCAGTGGTCAGACACGGAAACTGAGTGCAGAAGACGAGAAATACATCAAACTGATGTCCCTTCGAAATCAGAAGAAGTCCAGCACGGCTATCCGCTCTTAACTCACTGAAACCAATGGAACCCAAATACACACCCCTCTACAGTCGGGAGAAGTCTTGTCAGAAGTGGTCTTCATGGAAGAGTTGCTGCCAAAAAGCCATCCCTCCGAAGTGGACACAAAGCCAAGAGACTCACCTATACATGAAAACACAAGAAGTTGGGCGCTGAACAATGGCAGCAAGTGCTCTGGACTGACAAGTTACAATTTGAAATTGGCCTCCACAGAGCCCTGATCGAAACATCACTGAGGCTGTCTTGCTGTGGGATTACCTGGACAGACAGAAGCAAGCGAGACAACCAAAGCACTGTGGCATGTTCTCCAAGATGCTCGGAACAATTTAGCAGCTGATTTTTTTAAACTGCTCGACAATGTATCCAAGAGAATTGAGTGGGTTTTGGGAATTGAGAATTTCCGTTTTCTTTTAGTTTTTTTTTTTTACTGTTTACGGTCCTTTATAGTATAATTTTTTTAAATATTTAGAAACCTTTCAAATTGGATTGCCCTCATCCATTAAGGCTTGTAGCGGATGCCTCTCCTGTTAGGATCTACAGGTAAACTGTGGATTGTAGATTGCTTATTTCCCCACAGTGTTTACTTCCCTCCTGTTTCTACAGGTAAATACCACAACACACTCCCTAAATCACTTAAACAAAGTTAACTGGTGATTAAAGTTTTTGGTTAGACCACATGGTGAATCTTGGATTGTTTTTATCGCCAATCCCAATTTTCCCCCTGCAAGTCTTGTGAGCTGGCACATTGATGTGGGAAAGATGGCAAGCTCAGTTCTTATGTAACTTTTCTTGTTTCATTGCATAATGCAGACAGTACTCCATGGATGATGGTAATAATATTAATAGTGGGTTTATTGTATTTTGTATTTTTTGTCATGTCCTGGAGGTGGTTCTTATTGAGGTGCTGAAAAAGGTGGCATTTTTTAATGGACTTGGATTTAGAGAAAGTGGAAACCATAGCTTTTAGTGTTTGTTTCTGTATATTATGAGTTGAACTGCAATTTCAGAAACGTGGCTAGACTAAACTTTCTTGGAAATGAAAGGGAAAGTTTTAGAATAATAAGTTGAAAAATTTAATAAAGATAAGAGATGTTTTGTAATATAGTGTAGCAAAATTGGAATATGAACTGTCAATTCAAGGGTGGGCTTGACTGCTAATGAGTGCCACCCCAGTAAGCCCAAGTTAATTGTGTGATTTTACTTGAAGTTCTTTAAAAAATGAATAATGTCCCTCTTGAACTTAAAAGTTAATCAGTGCCAGCACTCTTTTACAGTCTGTCAAATGTCAAAAAGTCCCTTTAAAATGCTCTAGGAGCCATTTTAACTCCTCAGTAGCATAAACACAAGTATAATTTTCTTCCTCGTATATAGCCACCTCATATATGTGTATGGTTGACTATATTTCAGTTTGGATCAGGCTGTTCCACCAAGTGAGAAGGAAACTGGTTAGGGAAACTTCTGTAATATCAGAGCCTCAATTGGTTCAATTGGAGTACATTTACGCTAATGAGTCGTTAATAACCCAACAGATAAGTCGTTTTAGAGAAAAAAGAAAATAAATTTGTTTTGGGAAAATGATTCAAGTGCTACGGCACATCAAGTGGAACAAAAATGTTAAGGTCAGTGTTTGCCATGAACCCAACATAGCACACCACCTAAGTCAACACCATCTCTACTGTCAGGCAGCGTTCTGTTATTGGGATTTCCCTAAACTTGTCCGAATAGAAAGGAAAAAATGGATGGGGCAAAGACCGAGAAAATCCTAGAGGAAAGCTGGCTCAGGCTTTAAGGACCTGAAGCAGAAGGACAAAGGTATACTGTAGAGAGAAAAAACATCCAAGGAAAAGGGCCAAGGATGCAACCAAGCTGATATGCAGATTTGATCTTCATAAGAAGACTTGCATCCACAGTTGATGCCAATAGTGCAGTCACTTGTCGAGAACACTTATCTTATTCTTCTTTTTGATGAAATCCAACTTCTTTCCAAGTTAATTCTGAGAATGCAGATTAGTAATAATTATACAAATTTAATTTTACACCTAATTTTAAGGGTGGGGAAAATGTCAATGTCTGAAACGAATTTAGTTTATTGTATTCAAACAAAAATATAATGTAAATAATGTAATTGCGCTTTTTTAAAAGAATGTATTCGCAAAGTAAAGTACATTGTGTATGTATGTACATAACACTGGGTTTATTTTAGTAGCAGGTTACTGTAATTAAACGTCTGCTGTGCGAAATGACATGTTGAAAACGGCTGGAAATAAGCGTTAGCTCTTCCTCTTCGTTCAGACGTTGCAATATGCCAAGTGTCAAAATAATTCCACACTTCAGACTTTTTTTTTTACTGATTAAAAAAAATATGTTTATTTGCTGTGGGGCTGTTAAGTGAACAATGCAATTTAAATTAAATTTATTTAAATTCAAAAAGGCAAATTAAATTTTAAAACATTTAAATAAATGTATTGATTGGTATTTACTTTGACAAATATGTGTTATGGTAACTCTTCAGAAAGTATACAAATGTAACGTTTGCTTTAGCTTGTCCACCCCCCCCCCCATTGTCTTTACTTGCTTTAATTTGTGATTCTATAAATATATATATATATATTTTTTTTTTTTTTTTTTTTTTTTACCCCCAAAATAATTACTTAAGTATAAGGTATTTGCCAGCAGTCCTGGTGCTTATTGGAGACCATTTGCTCTCAGTGGGAATGATTGCCAGAAACATTTCTATGATGGCTTTTGTTTTTTTTACATCCAGCATTTATGGTACGCAGATTTCGTATTTGCCTATATCTAGAGACGAGCTTGCTCCCCAAATATCTCTCCACGTTATAAAACGTCTTCCATTGAATTGCTTTTCCTTGGATGAATGTCTGAATATAAAACATAAAAATATATACAATATAAAAATGTTAGTCCCACTATTATATAATTTGTAATTCAACAAAATGGTGCATCACTGGAAGGGTGTGAATACTTTTTCAAGATACTTTTATACAGTGAGGACTATTTGGACAGTGACACATTTTGGTTGTTTGTTCCAAACTTCAGAGAGTATTCTACCAGATGCAAAACACTGGTAAGTAACACAAAGAATTCTGAAGTGTACAGGAGCATCTTGTCTGCTCAGATACAACCAAATGCCTCCAAACTCATTAGATGGTGCTTCATCATGCAGCAGGACAATGACCCCAAACACACTACGATGTAGTATTGAAGGAGTGTTTTTGGGCCAAAAAAGCAGAAGGTTCTTGAAAGGCTAGGTCAATCATTTGACCTGAATCCATTTGAGCATATGCTGAAAACAAAACTGAAGGCAAAAGGTCACAGAAACATGAATATGACTGCAGCACTGGCCTGGCAGAACATCACCAGGGAAGGTACCCAGTGCTGATGTCCATGGGTTGGAGGCTTCAGGCATGAATTGCTCATGAAAGAGTACTGAACTATGTACTGAACATGAACACTAATGTTAATCTGTCCAAATACTTCCGGAGGGGATTATGTAAGTGTTTTTACCAATATGGATGAAATTTGCTCAATGCAGTGATGGAATTTGTTATTAGGGTAGATTTGAACTGCAAAAACTTGTTGTTGATGGATGTTGGGGGGAAAAAGACATTTTTTCACCGTTAACTTTAATCCGTATTTGTGGGGGTTCGATTAATAAAGCTTAATGGCTTGTGTAGATTATACTGAGTGGCTTCTATTCTTCCATACAGTCTTTCCCTACAGAAACATACACACATACATATGGCAAGCCAAATTGTACTTTAGATATATCTTAAATCTATTCTGAGATATCAAAATTTAATTGAGTTGCAGATTTCTCAGACTGAATTTCAGACATCTCAGATTAAACAGGAAGTCAATTTAAGATATCTCATCTATGGTCCTAATTATAGATATCTCTAAATGTAGCTTTTAATTAGGTATCTTATGTTGATTTTTAGATATTTAAAATTACATTTAAGATCTCAAACAGCATTTCAGAAATCCAATATAATACATTTTATGATATCTTGAAATGCATTTTGAGATATTGCTAAATGACCATTTGGCTTGCCTACATACATACAGACATAGTCTTATATAAAGGCTTGCATAAATGGTGATTTTCTGATGCAGGTGTGCATTTAAAATGCAAATCTATTATATACATAATTCCATTCCATATGCAAAACAAGTCTAAATGGGCCTCCTTAATGACTGGTGAAACGAGTTGACAGACAGTCACTGGTCGTGGGCAGCCCTCGGTAAGCTCAACACCACACGTCCCTCCTGTCTCCGTCATTTCGGTGAGTGCACGCACTGCAATGCCAACACTATTTACAGATATGAATCTTGCTTTCATCCTCAGTTATAATACATGGAATAATACACGGTAACTCTCACGGGGAGTGATTGTTTGTTCTCTTCGTTGTCGCCTGCTTTTTTCTTGGTTCTGCTGGTAACTTGTCCCACCGTGTACGTGTCCGGGAGGTGCCAGTATTAATTTGGTGTATTGTAAATTTAATAGTGATGTTTATTAATTGCACTCTATGGACCTGTTGATATAATGTGTATTTGTTTATATATGCTTTATAATTTGCCTTAATTCGTCGCAGTGTTATGTCCTGGGGGCGTGGTCTTGGGCAGAAATGGCTCTCCATGTGTGGGGCTGACTGAGCACAGGGCAACACTGCAAATACTGACCCTGCTGCAGGAGTTATTGGCTTGAGTTTTGTTTTGTTCATATTATTTTTGGTTTAAATTGTTGGGGACCATTGTGAGAAAAATAGTAGTGCTACTTGCTCACGGTCCTCTCTACCTAACACTTGTGCAATTGCTTACTAGCAGCAAATGTTTTTCTACGCTGTAGCGTAAGAATTTCCTTTTAAATGAATCAATAAACAAATTAGAAGCATGGCCTCACCTTAGATACATCCAATATGTTTTGGTGACACCCATTAAGGCTCATGTAACACATTAGAAAGCAGCTTTAAAGATTTTAGTTTATATCTGAATAATCATATCAATTCATATCAGACATCGTTCCTAGTCATTAAGCAGTATTAAAATTGCACAATTTGTAGTAATCCCTGTGATTATATTGTTACTCGGTAACACCTTTAGAAAATCAGTTTCCAAATGCTTGTTCATGTCAAGGCAATTAATGAATTAATAATAATTTAAATGTTTATTCTACACTGATTTAATGTCAACACGACTTTTAAGCAAACTATCGACTAGCTGCGCTGTAGAGCAAAATTGTCTAACTTGCTGTATAATGCTAAATGGAAAAATTATTTTTCGAGCTGTGGATTACATCGAGTGTATTCAAAAAGCAAATCATCTTAAAATATTAATTGGTATGAAAAAATCTATTAGTGACCAGTACACTAAGAAAATCGATAAGTAATCTGGTAGAGTTGGGGGGAGTCTGTCTGATATGGCATGCCCTGCGACCTTTGTCCCAAATAATGAAATGGCATCATTCTCTGTTTGCAGTCACAAAGATCTGCTTTGAAAATAATGTGATAACTTCTGACTCAGTTACATTTATTTAATTTCCTTCAAATTGCTTTCACGGGACAGAAAGCTGTAAAGGACAATTTGTAGTTTTAGTTTGCAGCTTTAACGTTATATACTTTTAAGCTGTCACATTATATCAGTTGAAGAAAATGGGGTTATGATTCATGAGGGCTAATAACCCCGGTGGAGTCTGAGGTTGCACTAATTCACGGGTGAGTGATTGTGTGTATCCTGCAGGCGGTTTAGAGGATTTTACGCTGATGGTTCACGTGATTTTCTAGCTTTGGCATTCTACTTTTTTAAGCGCTTTAAGAAAGATGAGCCTGGGTAAGGCTGGCACTTCACGCGCCACTAATTACCTGTTCACACCTTTATAATCGCGTAGAGAAAAATATATATATAACGTGCAGACTCCTCCCATACTGAAGGGCATTGCCTTTTCGGCAGAACTAAACCCAGTTAGGAAGCCCCAGAAAGAAAGGAAAATATTTGTGAGAGCAAGGTGACATTGCATTATATTATTCAATATGCTTGCTAAACTTGCATAACCTTCCATGCTAATGGGCATAATACTTGTCTGACCCAGAGTTCCAGCCTGCAGCCCTCACAATGCTATAATCCAGTCCAGGGAGGAAAAGAGAGATACATCCTGGAAAGCAGAGAAGAAGGGGCAGCTTGCACTCCTTAACATTCAATGATCCGACTGATAAAGCCTAATTCATCCAGGCTAATCCTTGTCCTCCGTGCACAGGTGCTCTCAAGGTGTAATGGGTCAAAAGCCAGTGGGCGAATGGCTCCTTCCGTGGTTCTCGAGCAAACGGAGATCAGTAAAGCACAAGTAATCCACTTTAAAATGGCCGTTTCAGTGAAATATAGAGCATCCTCTGTTTACCCAGCCTCAAACAGTGGTGTAGTAGCCTTTCATCCACCTTCTTCCCATTTTCAAACACAGGGATAGTTTTAATATCTCCCCTGATGGTTATTGTAAGTGAACACACTTAACCTATTGTTGTAGATGTATATTTAAGACTGGTTTTCGGTGCGATCCATTAGTCCCCTGTGGAAAGTGTTTATTCAGCACTTCATAGCGTACCCAGAAAAATGGTCTCAAAGAGGTCTCCATGGTTTCTCCGTTTCTCCTTCTATTGCAATGATTTGTGCATAAAAGTTATATTCCCATACTGAGCAAAAAATTGAAAGATGGGTCTGTATTGTTCCTCCATCTCAATCAATAAAATATGTGCTTTGCGGCCAAGAGTTCTTTGAATATTTAATCTTACTTTGTTTCTTTTTTATCTCCTGGCTCTCTAAAAAAAGATGAAGACATGCAGTCTTTCCTTGCAGTGACTTGGAATTGTTTCTTTTTTTCCTCTTCTTTTTAGGCATAAAACTGGAAAATAGAAAACATGAATGAACACATCAATAATGACCTAGTGAGGTTTATGAGCATGCAAGATAATTGTAAATATGTTTTATCAACATGGTATCATTAATCTCTATCTAATGTTTTAAAAAGGTCAACGTTTAATATCATTAAGCATACAGGTGCTGCAAGATTAATGCAACGGCTAAAATTGGATGCACCATTTACTACCAGCTTAGGGGGGTCAATGATTTAATTTATCTTTACTTAAATCTCTGAAAATTAAACAGATGTTATAATAAATGGAATATGGAATTAATTACATTGTTCCCATATATTATTTAGTCTTATTACATTAATCATGATTTATATACAGCCTATAATGCTTTGATTTTAGGCAGGCTACAGTGTTCTATGAGCAGAAATCATTTGGATGCATAATAATAATAATAATAATAATATTACTTAGTAGAAAATTAGTTACATTGAAGATATAGTGTTGAATATTTTTGTTTCCATCTCATATTTGTGAATGTTATGGAAAGATAAGACAGAATGACGGTGTGCTTGGCGTTAGGAAACCGACCTGTGCCACAGGAAGCTTGTAAGCCTGGGGGGGGGACATGCACAAAGAAAAGGCATGGGATCATGCGGAGATGAGGAGCTGCCCCAAGCTGCCTGCCGCGTTCTGCTGTGCTTCTCAGCCACACGTCTGACGCCCGCCATTAGCTTGGGCTCTTTCTGCAGACAATGACAGGTGCTAAAACCTTACATACAACAACTACACGCTGGATTACGGCTCTGTTGGGAATCCCATTCAATTTGGTGTCCATTAGTCGAGGCGGTGGGGGGGTGGAAGGCTGGGTGGGATTGTGGTGTCAACAAACTCTCAGTCTTTTTCAGTTATTTATTTAATTTCTGTTTTTGGCTGTGCACATGCAAATTCTGTGAAGATGCTTTCAAAAATGAATGAATAATGAAATGCTGTAAAGAGCAGTAAATGGTAAAAAAAAAATTAATCAATATTTGGTGTGACCACCTTTTGCCTTTAAAACTGCATCAGTTCTCTTAGGTTCACTGTAGTGCAGTTTTATAAGACAATCGGCAGGTGGGAGGCCATACCATCAGTTGCAGAACTCCATGTTCTTTTTTAAGTTAAATGAATGTTTTGGAAATCTTTTTTCTACTGACACACTTATGCAGAAAAAAAAGAAAAAAAAATCTAAGACTTGGAAAAAAATGATAAATGTAGGGTGCCTAACACTTTACACAGTACTGTATGTTGACTTTTAAAGACGTCAACTGCTGTCACAATGTGAGATTAGAAAGAAAGATGAAGCAATGAGCTGCAGATTACACATTTAAATCCTGGATGGTGGTCAGCCATTGAACCTTCAGTGAACATTTCCATTCGTATAAGAGCTGCAAATTGTTAATATAGGATTAAAGACAAATGTTGTGCTAAGTAGTTGCTTTTATTTTCAGTTAAGTCCATGAAAGCACAGTAGGCAGGGGTAAAATGTCCCTGGAGTTAAAATTTAATCAGTAACTTTAAATACAAATAAATTAGTTAGGTCATTTTACTTGTTTTTTTTTTTCAAAAAACAATATTTATCATCTGTAATCATCTATAACATTGATTTGGTATCTTATGTTGTGTTGAGCAAAAGGGGATTATTTATGCTTTGTATAATTTGTTATATTGACATGGAAAATCACTACATAAACTGTGGAAAGCATCTGTGCTCCTGTTGATTAGAGGAATGCTTTGCATTTGGCATAGAATGATTTTCTATTGAGACTCAAGACTTGACTTAACTTGGCTCAGATAAAATGAGTTGGTACTTACTTATATGGAAAAATCTGTATCATGGCCAATGATTTTCTGCATGTTAGACCTGGGTCAAATAGAAATACTCCAATCAGCCAAACATTATACCTAACTGATGTAGCTGTATACATTTTGTTCATGACATTTGTGCTTCAAAAACTTGTATGGAAACAGGACTGTTATATCTTCTCTAACCCAACAATGTCTAGTTGCTAACAAAATAGTCAAGCTGGTTAATTTAATTCCTTTCTTTGCTCTAAACTGCAATTAAAAAATCTGATTCCTGCAGTTCTGACAGTATGTTAGAATACTTTCATTTTCTGTGGACCAGATAAAGAATGCTCCCAAATTTAACCTTGCAATGCTCAAACACAGTTTGCCACAGTGTGTCGGTCCTATGGTCAAAGTGAAACATTCCAGTTTCATCCAGTTGCTTAACTGTTGGTAAACTTATACTTGATAACGGGGAAAGCTGTTTTAAAATCGGTGCTTTTGTGGCACATACTATACAGGGTATAAAACCACAAGGTGTCAGTCCTTATGGTTCTGATGACTTTGACATCTAAGACCCAGTTCTATACATTTGTTTTTGTTTTTAATAGCAATGTTTCACAGCCTCTTTTATGCATTTCAATATATAGAAAAAATGCCTGTGTCACACCAGTTAGGAAATGCTGCTGTACAAATCTATTGTTTGTAGAAAGTCTATTATTTGAGTTTGTAACTCCCAAAAATCACTGTAGTTTTTGACATTTAAAGAAATATACTTTCACAGATGTAAAAGGAACAATTATACATATTTAAATATAATGCATGTGTCCTCCTGGCTTCTTACATTTTTAGGAAAGAATGGTGTCTACACCACCTGCTTTTTCCCGTTTGTTGTCATAGCAATATGTTTAAAGCTTGGACCGATATCACCGATATTTCACCGTGCAAGAGTGCAATAAGTTACCGGAAGCCACACTACTGAAGTAATCCACAAGTGGATAGAAGTGGTATCTGTAAAAAAAAAAATCTGATAAAATATGATCATTATTGTTCCTTAAATTAATGTTTTCAATATGCAGCCTGTAGCAATCAAAGCGCTTATACCAGGCACACCTCTTCACTGAGTAGCAAGCTAGAGAAGGCTACAGAATTGGCCGAATGTTACCAAAAAAACTATGTCCACACCACTTTATTAATTGTTTTAAAAAAATTTATGGAGTGCTTTGTTGGCTTGAAAACTTGACTATTTTGTTGCTTGTGGCATTCGTTGCTGTTTTCACTATGTTTGTTTTTGACATTGAGTAAATTCAGCAGCTGGGATTAATAATGGAAGTTATTGTGCTCCTGTTGTCATGGGTAGCCTGACATGGAAGTGCGGATGTACACAAAACCTTAAAACAGGCAGAGGTCGAAACCAGCAAACAGGATTGTCCGAGGAAATCTGTGAGTCGTGGCCGTTGAAGCAGGCAAACAGTCAATGATCGGGAAACACACAGCTACAGGGATCACATGGAGAGCTCGGAAATGCTACGGCGAGATAGACAAGAGCCCTGAATGGAAGTCACTGAGGGGTTCATATGCAGTGGAGAGGGAAGCAGGATACCAGTGGTGGAGATGCTGAACGAATGGGGAAGAGGACAGGATGAACATGGTGTTGTGGAATGTTAATTGAATAATAGGACATGAAGCTGAGGAAGGATGAAGTACTCAGGGTAAAAAAACTCAGGGGATGTTGATCTTTAGTAGCAGACTGAGGAAGTGTGGGGCGTAGATGTGACACCTGTAACCTCGGTGAATGTCCTGAAGCTAACCTTACAAGGAGACAGGTAAGTTTTGTTTCTTCCTATGGGAGGAAGTTGCCTATATACGTCATTCGTCATAATTAACTAAAACTTAAATAAAGTAAAGACTTAAATTAATCCACATCATTTGGAATCTGTAGTGACAGAAGTAGGATCTGTAGAGGGAATGGGAGTCTTTCTTCTTCATTGGAGAAAACTTTTTCTGGTTGTTCTTTTTAAGCTGGTTGGTATGGTGATTTGGCAGGGGGTTTCTAAAACTGACACTATGGGAACGGGATGAAAAGGGTGATCTTGAAACAATGATATATTTCCCTTGTCTTTCTATGTTCATGGTGTATCTCTGCAGGCTTAATTTGTTCTGGCAGGATCCGGGACCTGCCAGATTCGGACCGGCACCTATTTGTTTGGATCTGTGTCTAATTCGGATTCGGACCGGCACCTATTTTTATTGCACCCTCTCTGTGTTCCGGGACCTTCTGATTTACAAATGAAGCACTGTAAGGGTTTGCCTATAAGAAACAATACCAGTCCACTACACAGTTTATTTTTTCACGTGGTTAGTGGAACACTTGGCTATTGGAAATGTTTCCACGGACCACCTAGCTCCATAAAATTGTCAACAATATTTAGCCTACTTTCAGTGTAGTTAAATTAATATAGTTTATACATTTAATTTTTTAAATAATTAAAATATATATTTACGTGGTGTCCTTCACGGGCCACACATTTAGATCCAATGCTCTAGGTATACATATAAGGCCATGCAATATCTTGTGTAATATCAATAATTATGATGTAGCCTGTAAATAGGTATATGTTATGATTTTCAATTAACAACTGTTGTGCAAATTTTATAAAGAATTTGTGCTAGATAAATTGATAGTGACATGTCAAAGTCTTATGTTCGTTTCATGTGTGTTTCCAATTACAACATTGAGGGAAATGCATGAGAATTGACTGCAGATGACTGAGCTCTTTATTAGCCTTACGTAATGAATTCCGGTAGTAATCATTCATCAAAATCACCAGATGCACTTTCAGTCTGTGGGCTCATTAGATCTCCCTCTGGACTGTGTACATCCATATTGTGCTCCTTTGTCACGCTCATTAGAAAGCCTCAAAGTGAAATCAATTCTTCTTTGTGCGACGCGAGTGTGTTTCCGTGTGTGGTTTATGTGTTGGCAGTGTGTGCCTCTCTGGGTGTTAGTTATATAAGATCAAAGTAGGAGAGAAGGGGGAAATTATTTTAGTCTACAGTGCTCGTAAAAGCTTACTTGAAAGACTATGTGTTAAAGAGAGAAGCCAATGTCAGGTAACCAGGCAACAGATGAGAAAACATTCACAAAGCACAGGATAGCGTGCGCGTCTGCATGGATACGTGCGCCTGCTTGCTCGCATGCTTGCTCGCGGAGTTGGTAGTCTCTACTGTTAGAGCCCTGGCCTTGGTTAAAGGCTTGACATTGTTTGGCTAAATACGCCGTTAGGACAAATGAGAAAACCCCTGTTTCTTGTAGAAATATATTTATTATGTACCAAAGTGCTTGGACAAACTGATAATTGATACAGGAAGGCAGATCGTGCCGAAACATAATTAACCTTATGGTTAAGGGGAAACGCGGCGTGTGACTTTCTTCTCATTTCTTCTCCTCACACAACTTTGAGTGCGTCTCCTCTTCCTTTTCTCACTTATAAGATGAGCCAACAGTAGTTATGACGTTCAAATTTGTTGAAACTCATTTATAATGGCTGGTAATCTGGGTGCTGAATGTAATAATGTAATCTGGTGCAGAAACGCTACTGAAAATCAGAAAATGGGGATACTCTTAGGATGGTGGTCGGCCCAAAAGAGCCATATTGTCTGTGGGTTTTAGCACTACCTCTCAATCAACAAATTATTAATTCCTTGAAACAGCGGCTAAGATCATTTCTAATAGGTTTCATTGAATAATTAAAGATGGAAGGAAACTCCTCAGACACTATAGCTCTCGTGGGCCATGGTTGCCGACCCCTGCACTAGCAGGACTAAACTACCCAGGAATAGTTATGTTTTGCGTATAGAGCACAATGCATGTAGTGTCAATCAATTTAAATTTAAAAGCAAACAAATTATAACTGGAACTGCAACAAACCTACCCCTTTTGTTCAGGAAGGAATGGCATTTAAAATGGCATAGTCTGTTGAAAATTTACTATTTATAAAGTTATTGCTGCTGCAATAATTCAGTGGGTTTTTTTCATGGGTAGAGTTGCACAATTACAGTTAATCTTAAAGTTAATGAGCAGCCCTAATATGAAATTATCTACTATTAAATTGTTCACGTTTCTTTTTAGTTTCTTTAATCTCGTTTACTTTGACCCGTTTTGTGTTTTCCTTTCTGAAAAACAAATCACAAAGATCTAGCAATGAATCTTATATAGGTCATGGAGCAGCAAACCCATTTGTCTTGGTGCAAATTGGGCCCAGGAAGGCGTTTCACTGCTATCGTGCAAAATGCAACATAGCTTCTTTGCCCACTGGGCGGACACCAAAGGTTAAGTGTCTGTCTCATGATCACTAGGACTCTAGTCAAGGGATTTGACCATTGGGACTTTCATGTAGAAACTTCCAATATTTAAACATATATTGAAATATAATTTCCCATCCTTCCAATGTTTAGCTTGGACTTATGTTGCCAGACTGGTTAATAAAGTGCAAATGAACTGATGAAACCGCTTATCTTATTATGGGTCGTGGGGCTGCTGGAGCCTAACCCGACAGGCATAGGGCGCAAGGTAGGGAACACTCCAGTATATCACAGGCTGGGGGCACACAAAAACTCAGACAACCATTTCACACAGGGCCAATTTAGCAGATACCGATCCATCTAACACGCAAGTCTTTTGACAGAAAAGAAAATCACCCAGAGGAAACCTATGCATGAGGCTAACTAGCTAACTCCAGACACAGTGGCCTGAGAAACTGAACCCAGGACCCTGGCACTGTGAGACGCCAACCCTAACTGATGAGCCGCAGTGCTGTTCATTAACTATAACTCTCAAAGGAAAGTAATGTTCAAATTTTATTTATAATCAAAATATTTCACTGCTGAGCTGCAGATGAAACTAGTCCTGAACTAGATGTTGATCTAGATTTCCCTATTAACGGATTTAACTTAAAGATATAATATTTCAACGTAAAACTATTACAGGCAAAAAGCATAGGATTTTACAGTCTATTTCATTGATGTAGTTTGCAACTTAAAATGTCCAACAATCAAAGATAATTTTGTGGTATTCATTTCTGTGAACTGCTGTGCCCTGGCTGAATTATTGGAATCAAAAATAATATTATATGATATGAATATTTCTAATAGATGCACCTTCGTTTCATTTAGCTGTCTTCAGCACTAAGGGAGTCTGAGAATAGAGTATGCTCACTTCTTGTATTGCCAAGCCTCTCTGTAATGTTACATGCTTTCATTCTGTTAAAGACCTTCTATAGGCCATTAAGTTAATGCCACCTATCCCTGTTATTTTAGATGTTTGCATTCTCATTGTTTGTTTAAAGTCACATTGATAGTTAGTCACATGATCAGAGCAGCCATTTGTTTCTGTAAAACAAGATAACAGCATAATTCAAGACCTCATTTTATCTTGCTCCATCTATCTGTGTAAGCCTTGGAGAAGCTTTGTGAGTAGATATGTCCATCTATGTTTTTTTAGACATTATTTGAGCTCATATTTCATTGTATTTCATAATATTTGTTTACATTATTTCATAGTCACTTTTGTATTATTTACAGTTTTACAATATTACAAGAACTTGACCATGGAAGTGCTGTATCTTCATTAAACGGACATACAAGTGCATGTTGATACCTTACTTTATGCTCCTTCATTATTAAATCTACCCATTGCTAATTCAGTGTTTAAGAGTGTTTAACTGTCTGGTAATGTGTGCCTTGTTAAGCGCTCAGGTGCCAGAATACTCTCAATAGCATTAGATTTGAAGTGTGGTTGTTCTAATCTGTGTAGACCTCTTACATCGTTGTTATGGGCGCATTTGCAGTCATGGTGCATCAACACATGGGTTCACTTCAGTAAATTCTGCTAAATGTCACACAAATGCACACAATTGAACCTTTTCCACAGTTTTCAGTGAATAATTGAAACGACACATCACAAATGAAACCCATTTCTTCTGACTACTATACTCTTTTTACTTGTAAGTATAATTTGTGTGTGTTCTTAACAAGATTCTTAATCGGTTGAAAACCAAGTTCGTTTTGACATTTATATTGTAGAATGAAGGTTAAGTCAGAATGTGATCTGAATTCTGAATTATAATTCCAACATTACCATAAAGTGGAATCAGTATGCTTTTTTTTATTCATCAGCTAAAAAAGCACCAAGGGACATTAAACAATCTTAAGAATTAACATTCATAGATGAGTATAACGTTTGTTTTTACATGTATATAAAATCTAGCAATGTAAAGTGCCATACGCAATCTGTGTTTACACACGGCTATTGCATCCATTATAGGCTGTGGAAATGCATTACAGCAGACTTAAAAAATTTATTTTCTGCAGACTTTAGGCGATCAGTAAGAGTACTTCAGAGGCCTTAGCATTATAATTTTAGTGCATTTCAGTGGTATATAATATTTCCCTGAAACCTATATATTCACTAATTCTACTTATTAGCACTGGATAGCTCTCTGGGGTGACAAGCTGAAATATTTTCTTACTTCTCGGTTTTCTCAACAACAAAAAAAGGTTGATAAAGAGTTTCTCAGAATGAGGCCTTATGAGGAAGCATATGACTGTCACAATGGAATGGGAATGTTGTTGTTTTTTGCCTTGCATGTATACATAACTCATTTTATTATTCTACACAATTTCATGTACTGAAAGTATAGCTCCAAACTCCATGTTGACTGGTGGTTCAGAATCTGACAGGCACGTTGATTTCGCCAGACCTCAGAGATAAAGATTCTCAGTCTCCTCATAGCACTCAAATTGATTCAAAAGGATGGCAAATGACTGAGTAAAGCTCAGAGACAAGCTGCTGTAAAATCTCGCTGATTGGGTTGCTTGGAAGTGTCTCTTTTCTTTTATCAGAAGTGCAAAATATTCTGCTGTCCGCTAGCCCAACATTTCCTATGGCCATTGATCTTTCTGAAATCACATCTTTGATAGATGCACGTTCAGACATTTAATTACTTTACCCACTTATTTTAATTGCAGTTGGACTTGGTAGCTTCTTACGTTTCAAAATAAGCCTGAAATGGCTGTACGGCAAGGAAGGATAGATACCTGATACTCAGTAACTTTTTGTTGATGTATTTATTAAGTGTTTTTATTTTACTAGTACTATTGTGTATTTATCTTAGGAAGGCAATCTTAAATATGTACAGAATGTTTCAAAAGGAAAAAAGTTAATAATGATTAGTTTTCATCATTATTTATTATAAGTATTGTTAATTGGAAAACTTGCAGTAGTGTTACATGCTAATATTAGTCAACTTAAAAGTTCCAAATTAGTTCCTCCAAAGAGGAATAATTCAAAGAAATCATGCCTTAAACATTCATTTAGGGCTGACAGAGGATTTTGATTAGAAGAGTTAAGATGATACAACGAACAGAATTCATTAATGAAGAATACTGTCAATGTATTTTCCAAACAGTGTGTACTTAAGCTTTAAACTACCGAGAGTAACACAAAAACCATTTGTGTCCTTTTGCTTTACTGTAAAGTGGATTAAATGGAAATGCAGCCACTGACTGGCTAGGGAGGATGAGGGCTCATATTACCCATAAGGTCAGATGAAGATCAATGGGAAAAGCTCCCAAGAGGTGCCAGAGCACCACTGATGCTGCCAACAGATGTGGGCCTTGTAACCATCTTTGAGTGCAACAAGGAGAGGAGCCACTTAATTTGGCTCTGAGGTCTTGCAGGAGGCCTAAAATCAGGGCTATGGTTTCATTTGATGAAGAAGAAAAAAATATGTTGGAATCCCATCGGTAACCCTGCTTTGATTCGGTGCAAAGTGAGGAGAGTCCACCAGTAAAGACGACCCATAAATCAAGCCCCTTAATCCCACAAGGAAACCCAGGGACTGGACTGCGGTGTAATCTATACAAGCAATTGGATGCGCACATTACATGCAGCAAGTCAAGGAAAGAAAGAAAAAACCCACTTGAGCTGCTAATGCATCCTCATAATGGAACCGCTTTGTGAGAGAAATGGCAGCATTATCATGGCACCCCCTGAAGAGATTACAGCCTTTTCTACAGACAGTTTGTGTCGGACCCCACACTGCACAGTTGTCAAGTGTGTGTGTGTGTGTGTGTGTGTGTGTGTGTGTACACACACACACACACTTGACAACTGTGCAGTGTGAGGTCCGACACAAACTGTCTGTAGAAAAGGCTGTAATACACACACACTATATGGTCAAAAGTATTGGGACATCTACAGGAGCTTTTATGACATCCCATTCTAAATCCATAGGCATTAATATCGAGTTGGTCCCCCCTTTGCACAGCTTCCACTCTTCTGGGAAGGCTTTCTACATGATATATATAAAGCACATTCTTCCTCTGTGTTTTCACTAGTAAAACAAACAAAAAAATCTCTTTTTATGTAGCAAACTGCTATGATCATTCTGGAAGTCACACTTTTTGAGGTAGGCATTTAAAAGGTAGGCAATCTTTTACACCTTTAAAAGACACCTTTATTTTAAGTAATGTGTTTTCTCTTGATGAGAGAGTAGAGAGCAGATAAACAAGTCCATACATATCAAAAGATGCTCTTTTTTTTCTTTTTCATATTTGTAAAAACACAAGCCACTCCTTTGATTAGAGAAATAGGAGAAGCTCCCCACCCAGCCGCTACCCTCATTTGCAATCATCTCCCTAGGGCCAGGAAAGATGAAAGAGAAGTAGTAAGCTAATGCATCAGTGATCTTTGCCTAATCCCTCTCTCTTTCTTTGCTTTAGTACCCTCCAGCCATAGCCTCTGCCCCTCCCACCCATCCCCACTTCCCCCAACAGTCACGAGCATACACCAAAACAGGGCCTGCGTCAACATGTCCGCTGGGGGAAACATAAATCATCTAAGAGTCTCTTTTTATGGTGTTAATATCCTCTGAGGCCTGTCTCTCTCAGTGGTGACTTGGAGCAATGATAGTAATTACAGAAGCTAGGTGTGGCAAGAAGGGGCTGTTCCAAGGCTTTGTGTAGAGCAGAGGAGCAGGAATGTCCGGAGAATTTGAGCTAACAGACTGAGGACTGGACTGTTTTTCTGGGCCTCGTTTTGTAACCACGATAAGACCGGTCTGCATTGAGATTGTATGGCTGGGGGTGCTGCTGACCGAAGTGGGGTTGTTGAGGAAAGTTTATCGGCTACCTGTCTGGATTATTCCAAAATACTCTGAGTCTTTAAATGTGACTGAAGACATTTTCTTAAGCCAAGGACCTAATATGGCTCTCTTTTGATTTTTATGGATATACGTTTGTTTTCAAAGGGAGCAAAATTCTTTTTAAATGCAGAGAATAGGGGAAAATGCTGCATTTTGCCACTGCGGTCTGTGACTGGAAGGAAATAACTGGGCACTACTATGTTCTACATTTTCTTATTTTAACAAGTATGTTGTATTTAAGTAGTTTGTGATGGTTAATTTATGTCTGTGTATTTACTGAGCTGTGTAATATAAGAAGCCTTGTGTTCGATTGTCTGCCTTATATTATTTTAAATCATCCTGCTTTTTTTCTTAAAAAATTTTTCTGAATGTTTTCACATTGTGTAAAATCGCATGACCGGATGTTTTATTATATAATTGAACATTCTGAAGAGCAATTAAAAAGCTATGGACTTGGCTGAAAGTTGGTTGTCTTGGAAACATGCAGTGTGAAGATCACTGCAGTGCATTATTTTCTCAGAGTAAAAAATGAGTAACTGGAGAAAAAAAAATGTTCCTTTGGAGAGGTGCACTTGTTCATAAATGTGATCCCGTATTTGTGGAATACATGATTCCTTACGAGTCTTTACCATGTGGGATTTCATCTTCTCACTTTGTGTCTTTCTGCAGTTGCCGGCAAAGTACTGCCCACCAACTCGGCTGTCCTCTTCGGTGTTTCTGCTGCTGCCACCACCTCTATGCCCCCTAATGTTCAACTCCCAGCCAACTTTAAGCTCTCCAATGCTCAGCTGGCCTTTTTCCTACGGGATGTCGGGTCGCCCACACAGAGCAGTCAGAATGGACATCCCCTGCAGCGCTCTGAAAGTTTTGTGGTCTTCCAGACTAAAGAGCTGCCAGCTGTCAACGTCACCTTTGGACCTTACTCACAGGATCAAATTCTCTCTAAGGACCTGCTCCAGCCCTCCAGCCCCTTGGAGATCCCCAACCGGCTCACGGTCAATTGGAAGGTACGGGCCTTCATAGTGCAGACTAAGGTCTTCTCCAGCAATCCGGTTGTCCAGGTGCTCTTCTACGTTGCTGGTCGGGACTGGGATGACTTCAAGGTCCTCGACAAGTTGCCCTGCGTCCTACTTCATGCCTTCAGGGACGTCCGGGAGATTAAGACGTCCTGCAGGCTGCGAGGGAACTTGGCCCAGTGCCTGGCCCAGCTTGAGCTTCCTGGCACCTGGTTCAACACCAATGTGGCTCCCCTGGGTCGTAGAAAGGCAGCAGAGGGACTGGAGAACAGCGGTGAAACTCTCCAGGCAGAACTTTACTACACCGTCCATGACCCAGACAGCAGTGGGGAGTGTGAGGACGGCTACCCCCGCCGAGCCAGAGGTGGATCCAGAGTGGAGATGCCAGCACAGCATCCTCTGCTCCGCATCGGAAGCATCAGCCTTTACCAGCCCAGCCAGGAGCAGATGGTGGTGGACAAGCAGCTGGACAAGAACGTGTTCCTGAGGCTGCCAGAGAAGCCACTCAGGCCGGGCGAGACCCTCAACATCTACCTCTTCCTTGTGCCCAACTCTACTGTTGAGCAGTTCACCCTCAAGTAAGTCTCCTTTCATACCTATGTCATTAATATCCCTGGCCTATCAATTTTTTTTACTTTTTCATCCACCCTTTTTCCTCGCTGATCACTGCATGTAGGCTGGTGCATTTCAGTCATTGTTAAATTCAAATCTGTGTTATTTTCCACTTATTTGTCTTCCTTCTTTTTTCACCCCCCCCCCCCCCCCACACGTATATACATGAGTAACTTCTGAGAAGCAGTTTAGCAGTTCCGGCTCTCTTTCTTAGGAGTATGAGTAGTATAATTCATTCATTCTGAATTGCTAAATTTGCAAAATTTTGCTAAAACATTTTTTGTTATGATGACCTGATGAAAGTGGTTACAGAGCATTCCGTTATTAGATACCAGCCCCTCCTCTTGAGTTTTCTCATACTGACAGGTAAAAGAACGCACATGACCAAACTACTGCCTTAAAACTGAAAGAAAAGAAAAAAATCTATATTTGAAAAGGGACTTTAACCTTTATAGTATGATGTCAAAGTGGATTGAATTGGAAATCCACAGTACAAGCAGGGGGGAGACATGCGTCATGTCCCCTAAGCTATAATTCAACAAGAAGTGGGTCAACTCATAAGGAATTTAATTTGAACAGATGTCAATTAATATGCTTTTTTTTCTTTCAGAGGTTGAATATCATTTTTAAAACCTACTGAGTTTTAAACTACTGCCCTATAATAATCTGACATAATGTGGCTCTTTCCTTTCTTGATTATTTGGCCCGCTGATTCAGTATACCAGTGGTTTTCAAACTTTTTTTCTCGCGACCCAGTGGAGGAAAAACACTTAACCCCGTGACCAAAATCAATAATATCTTCTGACTAGTGTTCATAAAATTACAATAAAGCCTGGGCAATTGATACATGCTAGCTTTAACCGCTTCACTTTAAGTAATAATTAAAATTAAACATTGACGTTACTTGTATAACATTTTAAAATTCAATTACAATTCAATATGTATTTTCCAACAATGCAGTCATCCAGCACTCCGAATATATGTGCTCCTGTTGTATTTGTTGGTAAAGTCAGACAACACAGCAAATCTTCCATAAAGTCATCTTCCCACAAATACTTCACATAATCTAACAGTTTGCACAATTTGAAACATCAGTACTCTCGTCAAGTTGGATAGCAAAATCCCCAGCTGACTGTAACCGAGTAATAAGCTAGGCTTCCAAATGCTCTGCAATGTCACATATTCGGCAAGACATTGTGTTGTTACTGAGAGGAATGCTTCTCAATTTTTCTGTAGACTTGTCATCTAAAAATTGTACCCACCATTAGATGCTGGAAGAATACGTTTTTTGACCACTGAATGAGACATGTTCTCTTTTGTCACACGGTATGCAACCAGATATGAAGCCAGTTGTGCCTTGTCTTTCAGGATAGTTGAGCGATTTGAGCCGATAACTTTAACTCGCGTTGCTTCCGTTGAAAATACTCGATAGGTTTATCCAAGAGTTCCCCATGTTTCGTTTCTAGATGTCTTTTCAGTCTTGGTTTCAAACTTTCGTTAGCAAGCAACTCACTGCACACAACACTCTGGGGCTCGGGATCCTGATTTGTGTTAGTGCAATTTATCAAACCAAATTTTAAAAAGGAATCATTATACTGTCGCATCCATGACTTATTTTTCTTTTTACTTGGTGGTTCAGATGTCGATTTGGCAGTAATACTAGTACTACTAGTAGAATTAGAATTATGTGGATCTGATTTCGAACTTCTTTTTCTGATAACAAAAGGATCCATTCTCAGTCAGTTACCAAGCAACAACAAACTGACAGTGTTTGTAAGTCTCACCGGAAATAACAAATTCGTCTGACTTATTATTGTGTAATATTGTTTAAAACTAAGGAAAAACATTTTTATATTTTAAATTTGAAGCGACCCAGTGCCTTCTCTTCCGCGACCCACTACTCGTACTTTGAAAACCACTGCAGTATACCATAACATTTTAGTCCGGTACACTTGTAATACATGTGGAAACTGACTGCATTTCATAATTCCACCACACGTTATTTCAGCGTTTAAAATTCACTTATGAAGCAGGTCCGGAATGGGGCCGTCTCAATATCATCGATGCAAAGCACAGTTTGTGAGTAAGCTCTGAGGAATAACTATTATCCAATGTTGTGAACCACAGGAAAACCTTTTGGTGTTCGGGTAAAACAAAGGTTTCACCTACACTCAGCTGACTCTATACAAGATTAATGTTTTCATGTCACCCACAATAGAAAAATAAAATGACGTATTTAAATATGAATTTGACCCAGCAGAAGTCGACCTTGTTCCCATCTTGCCATCTTTCTTTCTTTGAAGGTCCTGCCTTTCATCCTCTGTTACTGAGTCACAGTTGATGTGGTTACAGCATGGAAAGGACCTCCAAGCTCCCCTTTCTCTGTGATCTTTTTTGTTAGTGTGACTATATAAAATTAATTTATTTTTTAAGTGTTACACAACCGCTGTCAAGGTACTTCATAATTTAAGACCTTCCTTCTAGAACAAAACCTAGGTAAACAATAAAACATCATTCTCATAATGATGACGCACATTTCCTCATATTTTTGCTTCAGTTAATAACATTTTTAATCGGGATATGGGTTGTTGTTTGGTACAACATAGTAGTTCCATGTGTTTTCCCTGTTGTCTCGGATGGGGTTTTTTTATATAGAAAATATTTTCTTTATTTAACCTCAGTGAAGCCAAAAATGACCACATTGGAGTCTCTGGGTGTTCATTTGGTTTGAGCGGTGCAATTTCAGGGGAATTTGACAGGGGATGTCAGGCTACTCAGTACTGTGCAAGCGACTAGGCGACTCTGTCCTCTCCTCTCCCGTCCCATTAAGCTTGTCACCCGCATTGGACTACATCGTGTCAGGGTCTAATGAAGCCGGTCCCAAGCAGGAACACAAATTCTGTAACCAACCCCCCACCCCCCCTCGGCTTCCGCTGACATTTAGATTAACCCAACATATTGTTTCACACAATTTTTTTTTCTTTTTTCACATTTTTTTGGTCGCACAGGTTTTGTGCTTATCTGTGATGTCATTCTATTTTGACTGAATTATTCATGAAATGACTACTGGTATGGAAGTCATTTTCGTTCGCACAGTGGGCTCTGAAATCCATTACTGAGGTCTGACAAACTCTGCACATATGCCCGACTGAAATACAACTTCCCTTCCTGTTCAGTGTATGTGTG
>JAOVYW010051681.1:0-24048 GCA_025775045.1 Hiodon tergisus | reverse complement strand
ATTTATTTTGTGTTATTATTTTAGACACATTATATTTATCAATACCCTTGACTTAGATGAAGATCAGATCACATTTTATGACAGATTTATTCAAAAAACCATGAAATTACAAAAGGTTCACATACTTTTTCTTGCCACTGTATATCAAACCATGGCCATATCTGTAGTAGTTTTCATGAACAGGGTGGTGTACCTAATTCTGGTCACTGAGTGTAACAGGACAATATTACAGGATTGAGCTGTAACTTTTGTAACTTAATAAAGAAAACTAATGCAATGTACTGTAATTAATTGGAACATTACATTTATTTGTTATTCATTTGTTTACATGCCATTATATACAGCAAGCTTAATATTTATACATGGAACATGTTCAATGTTTAATAAGCTCACCTTGCGTACATACGCAGTTAATCCACCACTGCAGCTCTTTTGGTGATCTTTTGTGTTTTTCTGCAGGGAAAATGACAGAGTTGTGATGGTAAACTCAGTGTCTATGGACAACGTAGAACATGCTTATGCAGTGCAACAGCTTCGGAAAAGTGGGAAGAACGCAAAACTTGTGAGTGTTCATCTCACTAGTCACTAGTCTCATTAGTCCAGTCACCCAACACACAGCAGATGATTTTTAAGCATGTCTCAGAAAGGGTGAAATGCACATGACAGAATTCCAACAAGAGAGATGGAGGTTGAGTTTTGTATATTCACTATGCTGTCTATTTTTTAACTAACTTGAGATTGTAGAAAAGGCATCCACAGTGACAGTGGTCTTCATCCAGCTCCAGCTTCCTATCTCTAAAAGTCCTGGGTTTCGTCTTCAGCTGTGAAAGCTCTGGCTAGACTGTGTAGCCACAGTATTGTGAAAAATCTGCTAAATGTTTTGAAATCTTCAACCAAAACCTAATATTAGATAAAAGGAACCCTTAGTTAACAAAGAACACACAATTTTGATTGTTATGTTATAGTTATTTATTAAATAAAGTTATGCAATACACAATGATCCCATCCGAAAAAGTTACCACCCTCTCAGACTCAATAACTGCTTCTAACTGCTTAGACAGTACTGCTTCAACTCCACAAGATTTGTGGAGTTTCTGAGTATGAACTACTCGTTTAAAGGCTCTGCCACAACATCTCAATTGGATTTAGGTCTGGACTTTTACTGGGCCATTCCTTGATTTTCACCCAGTCTGTTGTAGTCCTGCTTGTGTGTTTTGAATCATTGCCTTGCTGCATGACCCAGGTATGGGTCACTTCAGCTTCAGCCCTTGAACAGGTGGCCTGACAGAGCAGAATACATTCCTCCAATGTGGAAAGGCTACTTTTTCCCTATGGTGCAATCATGAACACTGACCATAACCGAGGCGAGAGAGGCCTGGAGATCCCTGAATTTTGTTCTAGAGTTCTTTGTGACTTCCTGGATGATTTTATGCCTCACTTTTGAAGAGATTTTCACTACTGTCTTAAACTTTCTCTAGTTAGACAATATGGCTCTGACTGGAGCCCCCCATAAATGAGTTTTTAACCTTTGCCCTATTGATAGAAGCACACACCTTTGCTATAATATTTTCTCTCAGACTACAAACCACAAAAAGATCTGACCAAAATGCAAAATACTTTTTTTACAGAACTGTATTTGTATTTAACTGTTGGTTTAGCCCCCAGTTTATGTGTGCTGGAGAAGATAAATCTGCATTGGTTAAATCTGCATGCTAGTTGCTTAAAAGTCAGCAACTTATTTACATGTTGAAAAATAAAAGCATCCTCCTTAAAGCATAGAATTAATTACCGGACTGATTCTGATCCTCTGTTAGACAATCAGACGGAAACGGCAGGCGTCGATCCCAGCTGCTCAGCGGGGTGGGGGGGAGACCATGTCAGAGCAGGAAGAGGAAGAAGAGTACGACAGCTACGAGGAGATGTACGAAGAGCGGAGCACCTACAGTGGGGCGGGACACCACCAGGAGAGGAGCCTCTCACCGCCCCGCCCCGCCAAGGTCACCCTGGTCAAGTCCCGCAAGAACGAAGGTGGGTTTTAGCTCCTCCGGTTCACTCTCTTGTTTACTAGATCATTTTTTCACCAGTAGTTACCCTGGCTAACATCTCCTTTTTTACTCTCATACAGCTAATAAGATTGAAAAAAATGTGTGTGCTATTCTGCTAACGGTGTGTTGTTGTTCGTCCTGGAAGCAGAGTACGGCTTGCGGCTGGCCAGCCACATTTTCGTGAAGGACATCTCCCCCGAAAGCCTGGCAGCCAGGGATGGGATGATTCAGGAGGGAGACGTAGTGCTGAAGGTGAGAGAGGTCACTGCATTGTGCTGAAGGTGAGAGAGGTCACTGCGTTGTGCTGAAGATGAGAAAGGTTACTGCATAGGGCTGAAGGTGAGAGGGGTCACTGCGTTGTGCTGAAGGTGGGAGAGGTCACTGCGTAGGGCTGAAGGTGAGAGGGATCACTGCACTGTGCTGAAGGTGAGAGGGGTCACTCATCTGTTTGGAAGGGGCGTCAGTGTAAGGTCTGTAAGAGGCTGTGTCCCTGTGAGCTCTGTAAGAGGCTGGGTCACTGTGAGCTCTGTAAGAGGCTGTGTCACTGTGAGCACTATAAGAGGGTGTGTCACATTGAGCTCTGTAAATGGGTGTATCACTGTGGGGTCACTCTCTTCTGTCTCTTCAGATCAATGGCACAGTGACCGAGAACCTTTCATTGATAGATGCTAAGAAGCTCATCGAGAGGTCAAAGGGCAAGCTGAATATGGTGGTGCAGAGGGATGAGAGAGCAACGTTACTCAACATCCCTGACCTGAACGACAGCATCCCCTCTGGCAATGCCTCTAACCGAGATGGTGAGGGCAGACTGCAGGGCATTGTGGGTAGGGGTGAGGTTGTCGCTCTCTGGGCTCATAAAGACATCCACTACTCAACACTCTAAAATACTGAAAAAAGTTTATGTTTTAGTTTTATTTTAGAAAACTTTACCATATTAGGTTACCATATTTGGCCTGAATAAGCTTACTTTTGCAGTAGTACTGTTTTAAACCTGCAGAACTATTTTTATGTTAAAAGACATTTCAGAAATTCATTCCCTGGAATCCGACCGCTCTAGTCGATCACCTGACAGAAAGCAGGGTGCATGCTCACGGTCCCCGGATCACCAGTCGGAGCCCTCAGAACAGTCTAGGCAATCTGCACAGGCCAACAACGGCAGGTAAGGACTCCCTCTGCATCTGTCAGTCACCTCCCCTTCCCGAGTTCCCTGCGGCTGGAAAAATAAAGACATTTTGGTCTTGATGGCCAGTAGAGATGAGTTTGAATAGCATTCAAGGCCAGGTAAGGTCAGGTAAGATCAGGCAAGACCAGGTCAATGAGCTGACTCCCACATGAGTAATGTACCGACCCCAAAAGTCCGCTAAACTGAGTAGCAGAACATCAGCAGAATCGGCTGATTTACCATTACCCAACCCAACCCAGACGGTGCTCTGCCCCTGTGCTCTCCACAATCGGCTAATGACATGAGTTGGATTTAATACCCATAGTGGTAACTCTAAACCTGTGGGGCCATCCCCACAGCCAGGACCTCATTCACACCCTTATTTCTTTAGTTTTTACCAGTTTAGCTTTAGTATTTACTCACGCATCATTTCAATGCTTGGTTTGTGTTTTCGGCCACAGAACTTGTGACGGGGAAAGAGTGACTCCTGCCAAACGAGCCGAGGAGACGCTGATTTGCAAGCTGCCGGAAGAGATGGGAACCAAAGAGAACAAGCCTGGGTTGCCAGGTCAGGAGCTCCGAGCCTACAAGGAAAACAAGCTTCTACCCCCATTGCCAGGTCTGAAGCGCCGAGCCAAAAACCCCACACCCCCGTTCGTCAGTTCTTTCTCCTCGAACCCTGATTCTTTCACCCTTAGAGCCCAAGCCTGTGTACGCTCAGCCTGGCCAGCCCGATGTGGACCTACCAGTCAGCCCATCAGACGCTCCTGTACCGTGCGCTGTCCATGACGACAGTATTCTAAGGTACCCTCCTGTCCGTTTACCCAGACAGTCGCTCTCTGCCTACTGCCCACCCGCTCTGATCCGCTGCAGGTTATCCTCTAATGCAGTGGTTACCAACCTTTTCAAGCCTATGATTACATCCCAAGTCCAAATGTAAACCAAGATCTACCACTGGCAAAAAATTATGAAAAAATAAGCCCACAATGTAGTTCCGTTTTGACATTCTTTATTACCTACTACCATTAATAACCTCAATAATCAGTCAGTTACAAGCCTAAGCCAATCATGTGCAGTACTGTTCCACTTTCCCTTTTTAAACATCATATTTCAATGTCAGTATGACAACTTTTGGCAGTGAGTTTGGTAAAAAGCGACTGATGTGCTTTCAATACAGATTTCCGCTCGTCAACTTTATTTGAACGAAGCGTGCTCTTTAGCGGGTAGGTTTCTTTGAACTTGGGGTGGATGGTGCTTCTCCACCTTACCCCTTTTTGCGAGCACTACAGCCTGTTGACAAATCAGGCAAATCGTCCTGTCCGTAACTATGGTGAACAGAAAATCGTGTTCCCATTCTTCATTAAAATTATAAGTTTTTTGCTTTTTGTGTTGTGCCTTTGCCATCGCGTTTCGTTGGCTTGATAGCTCGTGAGCTAAATGACAAGTGCCTGAGCTAGTTTAGGCGGGAGTCAGAAGGGACGTAATTTGTCAGACGTTAAACCTAGAAACATTAACCTTGATTCGCCAGATATACCTCAACCCCCATCACTACACACAGGGCTCACACAGGGCGCATTTGAAATTTAAATAAATAATAATGCATGAATAAAAACATTTTGACTTTTTTTTTTCTCTGATTTTGTTCATACTCGGAAACTCCACGACGACGCAATCAACTTGGAATGCTTTTAATCAATCATGTTTCAGTGTCACAAAGATGCTTTACATAGATAAAATATGTCCCAGGCCTGACCCCCAAAAGCATGCCAGTGGAAATAGTGGCAAGGAAAAACTCCCTAGGCTGGCAGGAAGAAACCTTGAGAGGAACCCGGCTTAAAGGGGGAGCCCATCCTCCGCTGGCCGGCACTAGGATGAATTAAAGAATTTAATGTCCATAATGTGTGATGCCCTCCGGTAGTTCCAAAACAAGATCGACTTGTCAACTGCAATTGGCAGGTTAGCGACCACTTCTCTAATGGGCTTCTCCTGGCTTCTCCAGGCTTTCCCTGGACTCAGGTACATCTGGTTCTGGTAACAAAGTGCTCACTAAGCAGAATCGGTAATGATTAAGTTATTAATGGCTTTAGTCAAAGCAATAATGTTTTTTTTGCATCTCAGGCCCAGTATGAAGCTGGTGAAGTTCCAGAAGGGGGAGAGTGTGGGGCTACGACTGGCAGGAGGGAACGACGTTGGCATTTTTGTTGCTGGGGTCCTTGAGGACAGTCCTGCTGCAAGGGAGGGTCTGGAGGAAGGAGACCAGATTCTCAGGGTGAGACTGCACCCCTCGCCCCATGTCACCTGACCCCTCACTCACATCACCAACATTCTCTAGCCCGACAGGAAGCATTAAGTCCCTCCCGATTAAAAAAAGATTTGTGGTTAAATCACAGTAGTGCTCGATGCGATTAACATTTTTAAATGCTGTTTTTCTCTTCTTTATCATGTTTTCCCTTTTACGAGACCTACCAGCAGTTATCATTTGTGCAGCCAACTCCTGAAAACTGTCCTGCCTGTTGACTCAGAGTTACAATATGGCTGTTTGCCTGAGTCACTTTGAATTCCCAGAGATCCAGTTGTTTGAAGACTGGGGGTCCCAGTGAGAAAGTCTGTAAAATCATCCTTTGGTCCCTTTTTTAGGTAAACAACGTTGATTTTGCCAATATAATCCGAGAGGAAGCCGTCCTGTTCCTCCTCGACCTCCCCAAAGGTGAAGAGGTCACCATTCTGGCCCAGAAGAAGAAAGATGGTGAGTGTGTGTGTGTGGTGTACAACATGCTTTTTCAAAGTGTTACTGTTTAAATAATAACTTGTGTGTTAAGAAAGACTTGCAAAATTATTTTAAATTAAAAAATATTTAATGGAAATGTGTGCACTAGACAACTTTTAAATTTTGAAAAAAAACTATCAGTTACTATTCCTAATTGGCAGTATACCGTCGGATTGTGGAGTCAGACGTGGGCGATTCCTTCTATATCCGAACTCATTTCGAGTACGAGAAAGAGTCTCCGTATGGTCTGAGCTTCGACAAAGGCGAAGTGTTCCGTGTGGTGGACACCCTCTACAATGGCAAGTTGGGATCCTGGCTGGCCATCCGCATTGGCAAGAACCACCAGGAGGTGGAGAGGGGCATCATCCCTAACAAAAACAGGTGCTGGTCAGCATATCGCACCCTGGTGTGTTGGGGGGTATGGTAGAATTGGTTTATCATAACCTTCCTCCCATCCCTATATGGTCTAGTTTTAGAAGTCAGTAAAAATGGGCACTGTGTTTCAACATGTTTGGAGAATGTTCTACCACAAAACCCATCAGTGATTTTGTGTCTTAAGTCTCTGTCACAGGCCAGTGTGAAGGCCATCAGTGATGGTTTTTCCACCTCACCCATAGGGCGGAGCAGTTGTCCAGTGTGCAGTACACGCTCCCTAAAACCGCGGGGGGCGACCGGGCGGACTTTTGGAGGTTCCGTGGTTTGCGCAGCTCCAAGAGGAACCTGAGGAAGAGCCGAGAGGACCTCTCAGCCCAGCCAGTGCAGACCAAGTTCCCTGCCTATGAGAGAGTGGTGCTGAGGGAGGGTGAGAACCCAGGGTGGGGTTGTCATTGATGGATGTGTTTTAGAGATTGTGTTGGAGACATAGAATGTGGGGTTGTAGTGTGTGGGATTTTGGTGCGTGTACTGTAGTGTGGGTTTGGGGGGTGTAGAATGAGGGGTTGTAGTGCATGTGTTGGGTATACAGTGTGGGTTTGTGGTGTGTAGAATGTGTATGCATATTGTGTAGAGTGTGGGGTTTTGGCATGTGTGGGGGTGGTTATGGATGTGTGAGGGCATGTGCTTGGGGGTGTGGAATGTGGGGTTTTCGTGTGTGTGGAGTTTGGGGGTTTTGATGTGTGCCTAATGTACTGTGTGTGTGTATGTGTGTGTGTGTGTGTGTGGGTGTCCGCCGTGTTCATTGTCAGCTGGTTTCCTGAGACCTGTGGTAATCTTTGGACCCATCGCAGACGTGGCGAGGGAGAAGTTGGCCAGAGAAGAGCCCGATTTGTTTGAGCTGGCCAGTGAGTACCATCTCAACCCAGTTAAATCTCCAGTTAAAATAACCAGAATAACAGATGTGATCTACAGATATCAGATAATAAGCATACGTATAGCATCAAAAAATCCTTTAAGTGTATTACAAGGTTTAAACAGGTCACAGACTAGTGTCGCAAGATCTCATAGATTGCAGTATCTCCTGCTACAGTGGCTATGGCTTGTAGTGGGCTTGGCTTATAGTCTCCAAGGCTTGTTTGAAGTTTGGAATTGCCAACTCTTGGTCTGATTTACTGAGAACAATATAGCCCTTGATTTTGTGTGTGCAGGTGAGGAAAACGCACGTCTCATTCTCTTTTTGCTACTGAGAGTAATTATCTAGATGAAAACAAAAACATTTAACTAAGGTTGTCCTATTTAAATTTAGCCTGAGTTTGGCAGTGGAAGCAGGCACCAGCTTGGTGAATACATGCATGTTGATTGTTAGCAGAAGAGGCAAAGTGACACAGCGCAAAATTACTGAAGCAGAATATAAAATGGGCTGGAGGAGAAATATCTGAGACCGGGGAAGCCGGTTTATCTGACTCCAGTTTAGATTAAAATTAATTTGATTTTGACAGCCATTGAGTTGTTTGGGTCAGTCAACAGATTCTATGATCCAGAATGTTTCTGATCTGTTTCTGAGATGTGTCTGTGTCTGTGTGTTGCTATGTATAATGAGACGGGTAACAGCCAACTCTTTCCATTTCAGAGAGTGAGCCGCGAGATGCTGGCACTGATCATCGCAGTTCAGGGATCATTCGACTACACACCATCAAACAGATCATTGACAGGGTCAGTGGGTCTTTGGATCAGGGTCTCAGTGAGTCTGTGTGTCTGTGGGCCTGGGGCTCAGTGGATCTACCACCCTGTGTGTGTCTATGAGAGAGAGAGAGAGATGTAAGACATACACTTTATGGATTTTTACCGATGGTGGTTATCCACAGGACAAGCATGCAGTTCTGGACATCACCCCGAACGCTGTGGACCGGCTCAATTACGCCCAGTGGTACCCCATGGTCGTGTTTCTGAACCCTGACAACAAGCAGGGAGTGAAGAACATGAGGACTCGCCTGTGCCCCGAGTCCAGGAAGAGTGCCAGGAAGCTGTATGAACGAGCTGTCAAACTGAGGAAGAACAACCACCACCTGTTCACCAGTGAGTCCCAATCTTCTGGGACTATCCAGATAATGTTTTTTAGCAGAGATGCTAAGGATTGTGTAAAGTTCAGTGTGCAGGTTCTAGCATTCTGTATAGTCGTCTTAAACTATGCTGCATGTTATATAGTATGTTCAGTAGAGTACAGTTCTTGCTTCTTTTTGTGGATACTGCTTATTTATGTAGATCTAAGGCCTCCTAATGTTTCAGAGTCTTTTCCATGCTGTTACCATAGCCTGTATATACACAGATAACTCTACCTCATGGTGCAACATTGACAGATGAGGAGTGGTTCGGAAACCAGGCATATGGGACAGTTCACATTCATACATTCCAGGTTTTGGACTACGATTCTGCTGGTGTGTTTATCTTGTCCTCCTCCAGCTACCATCAACATGAACAGCATGAACGAAGGGTGGTACGGGGCTCTGAAGGAGAGCGTACAGCAGCAGCAAAACCAGCTGGTCTGGGTCTCCGAGGGCAAGGTAGTCCACTCGTTTGAAATCATCACCCGCAAAAACTTCAGTAGTGAAATTACTATTTACGTTTCTACATCTTCTATGGTTTGACACCCTTTACCTGTGGAGATTCATGTTATTTAGTTTGAGACCCTTTTCTCTGTGTTTTTATAAGAATGAGGTTGCCATGACAGTCCTCTAGTTTTTAAATTGCTTCCTTTTTTGATCTGAATCTTTCCCTTGTTGTCTATCTGTTCTTGGTCCCACACATACCCATACACACCACAACCCCACACTCTTGTGTAGGCAGATGGTGCCCCTGACGACGACATGGATCTCCATGATGACCGGCTGTCCTACCTGTCAGCGCCAGGCAGTGAGTACTCCATGTACAGTACGGACAGCCGCCATACCTCAGACTATGAGGACACGGACACAGAGGGGGGTGCCTACACAGACCAGGAGCTGGACGAGGCACTGAATGAGGAGATGGGCCGGCCCATTGAACCAGCCATCACCCGTTCCTCTGAGCCTGTGCGTGAGGATGCCCCAGGATTCCTACTTAACCGAGTCGACCCAGTCAGCTTCCAGGTGCCGGCACCACAGCAGGTACTGAGTTCGAGAGCCTGGAGGAGCCTCTGTTTAACATCAAAAGAGAGAACTCACACATTGGCAGTTTGTGAGCTCTTTCTGGGTAATATATTTTTATTTTAGCCTGGCTGTTGCACTCAGTTCTTGTTTATAAGTTCTATCCATTATGATACTGATTTGTCAGTTGTCACAGCCTGAAAACAGTTCTGTCGCCCTTGTGTATTGTCCTAGCAGAAGGTCCTGGTACATGCTGGAACACTGAGTGGTCCATTACATGATATTATAATATTGTGAAGGCATTTCCCTGGGGAACAATTATAAAAAGGTTTATTTCTGTTGCAAGACTGTACCCATCACCTCCTAAATACAGAGAAAAGCTAGCAAGCTAAGTATTGTGTATAAGCCAATGTAGCATACCTGTTCCAACCCCCAACCCCTGGCTCTTTACCACAACGTGGTAAATTATACAGCAAGCTCCACTGCTATAGCTGGGAATAAAACGTGGGTCGTCACAACCTCCAAACAAATAAAACCGACGATTAGCTCGCTCTTTGCTCCAGACACTAAGGTTACTCTTGTCTTCGACTCCTGGGTGTAACGTCACTGTCAGTAGACGTTTTTTTTTATCTCTGTGTATTTCATTCACAACAAGCTTGGCTAAATATACGTGGTCCCTGAAAGTTGCCTTAAAATTTATTAAGATTTTCTGACTACTTCACAGAGAGCAGAGGCCGTTCCTGCAATGCCTTGCCCTATGGCAGCGACAGTGCCTCCTGCTGTCCATTTTGCTCACGTAGCTGGTCTGACCACCGATGACCCTCCGCCAGTTCCCCACAGCAGCCCCAGCCCCCAGGGCTCATTTGAGAGGCCGATCCCTGGACCAGGTCAGCCCCTGGAAAACGATCCCCGCTTGTCCAGGCTGCCAAATCCACAGCCAAAGGTACCATTGCCAAACTCGATCTGACCCAAAACCTGTTTGCCACAGACAGACTCCCAATAGCAGTTTGCCACAGACCGACACTGTCGCATTCAGACACACAGACACAAACACAGAGATACATAGACAAAAGATATAGACCCACAGACACACACAACCACATACGCACACTCACAGAGAGAACTTTATCATGTTACGGTCTATTCGTTAAATCTGCACAATTTTTATTGCATTAGGGTTTTAGACTTTATGTGTTGTTGCAGTTAGATTTTAATATGCTTCAATCTGCTTTTGTGGGTATTGAGTCAATATTTAAAAATAATAAAATCATAATTTTTATCACAGATACACAAGAAGGATCTGTATGGTGTTGAGCTTGCAGTGAAACCTAACCATTTGACCTACGATTCTCCGCCCATTCACAAGGAAGAGCAGCCATACAGAGAGTATGATTGTCCACTGTACCCAAAATCCCACGACTTGGGCTCACACTCCCCATACGGAAACCATGCGCCTCGCTACAATGGAGAGTGGCCCCACTACAGTGATCGGGCAGAGACCCAGCATGTCCCCAATGTGGTACCTGGACTCCCCTACACGTCTCGTGGCAACCCCCGGCCTGTGCCCCGCTCCCCCGAGCCTCCTCGGCAGTACCACACAAACCTGGTACCATACAGGCTCCAGAACCACCAGTATAACTCAGGGCCGCACAAGCCTACCTCCAACGGCCCACTGCCCCCCCCTAAACCAGAAAAGCTCCCTTCCCCAGCCGAGCCCGCCCTCTCCGCAGCTTCTCAGCCAGTTTTGCCATCCCACCTGGATCGGGATGATGAGCACAGCATGAAGCCGCAGTCTGTGCTTACCAGAGTCAAGATGTTCGAGAACAAGAGTTCGGTGTTGACAGACCAAGGTGGTGCAGTGACCCACAAGGTGGGTGTCATTCTCTAAAACTCAAATTCAAACTCTCAAAAACCCCACTCTATATTTACATTGCACATGAGGGCCTGCCCATTATGCTTCAATGTGTCTGTCTGTCTATCTGTTTCTGTGGGTGTGGCAGGAAGCTACGTATGGGGCAGCTGTCTGCTGCTGCTCCCCTAACAGGACTCGCAATTTATCTAAGTCTCTCAGCAGTTGAAACCTAGTTGTTTCTACTAGAAAAGCGCTCACAGGCATGATTATTCAGGTTTGTGAAAAAGCTTTGGCTTTTGTTCTCCAGACACCCAACCTGCCCTCGAAAGTGACCATGACCCACCTTGACCTTGAAAAGACGGCATACAGGTAATCTGAGTTCCAGATGGAAGGCAGTCTCTAAGAATCAGGAGGCGTTTTGGAGAATTGCTCTTCATTCTCTGGCTACTGTAGAACCCCCAGTGGCAAACCGGTGTCAATGTCTTCAAGAATATCCCATTTTAAAGTTTTATGGTTGGCTTAAGGAGGTAGAACAACCCTTCTGAACTGTATTTCAAATTCACATTTTGATCAATATGACCTGTATGCTGGTGTCCAGACCAAGTGAAAATCAACCTCTGTCCCCCAGGCCTTCAGAATCCCAAACGGTCCACTGCAACCCTAAAGAGGATGAGGAGGACGAGGACGAGGAATACTACAGGAAGCGGCTGTCCTATTTCGACCACTGTAGCTTTGATAGCAAGGCACCCCCCCGGCCAACCTCTGGGCCCACCAGATCGGTGCACACCCATAGCAGGTGATTCCCAGGAGGGAGAAGCCATTCCCATGGCTGTTCTTTAAGGATCGATACCTTTAGAAAGGTTTAGAAAACAGAAAAGATGATGTCACAATGAAGAAAATTCAGTCCTGAACAATCCTAGCTAATTTACTACCCTGGCATAATATCACATTCACATTTGAAGAATGTTCTCTGTGTTGATGTGTTTTTTTACAGCCCCTCCCTGAAAGCCCTTACATTTTAATTCTATTGTATTATATTTTGGTCTTATACGGTGTCATGTGTGTTGGACGACAGTGAAAAGGTTTGCTATGTGCTGTGTACTCTGTTGGACACAGGGTGGAGTCAGCAGAAAAGATGAGACCTGTGGAGAAGAAGTATGACCCGGTCCCCCAGGTTAACCCCCCAGGACCCTCACCATACAGCCATCACACATCCCTCACTCCACCAAAACCTGCCACGGCCCACAGTAAGATAACAAGAAATATTATCAGCTTGTGTGTCCGTGTGTCTGTGTAAGAGAGAAGTCGTTTTGTTGTGTGTGTGTCTTTTAGCGGTAATTATATGTGTGTAAGGAGTAACTGTGTGTGCATGTGTGTGTGTTTAAGGAGTGTGCGTTTGTGTGTGTGTGTGTGCGCGTGCGTGCGTTTGTAAGGAGGTTATCATGTAGGAGGAGTTAAATGTTCTTTGAACTTCGCACAGTGCCTGGGCCTGATTCCCACACTCCCCTGACAACGGACCTTGACCCAACAGCGTTGCGGCCAGGTGGCTGTGCGGAGAGGGTTCCCATGAATGGCTACAACTGCTACATCCCCGTGCCCTATACCAGCTCCGCTCGCCCCTTCCTCCGCAAATTTGACAGCCCTAAGTTCAACCACAATCAGCTACCCAGCAACGGACAGTCTCAACCAAGCCCAGGGCGGGTGGAAGACAACAATGGGCTGAACTCCTACTCACGTATCGTAGACAACAGGCCCAAGTACCAGCAGAATAATTTAAACGGCATCTCAAAGGCTGTCCATGTTAGGTAGGTCTGGGGAGACAGTGGTCCAGGGACCATAGGGGGCTGTTGAGGTGATGGACTAATGATCAGTTTCTGTTTGTTTTAGTCCAAGTGCATTGGAGGATGAGGAAGACGAGGAAGGCCACACAGTGGTGGCCACTGCCCGGGGAATCTTCAACAGCAACGGGGGGGTGCTGAGCTCCATTGAGACAGGAGTCAGTATCATTATTCCCCAGGGTGCGGTCCCTGAAGGTCTGGAGCAGGAAGTCTACTTCAAAGTATGCCGGGACAACAGCATCCTTCCCCCCCTCGACAAGGACAAAGGTCAGGAGCTCCCATGTTCCTGTTCACATGTGTACATCATGAGAGTCACATGTGTACACACATAGACTCTCTTTCAAAAACAGACAGATGCATGTACATCAGTAGTCGCATATAAAGAACACATAAAGGTAAAGAAATACTCACACATGCACACATACACAAAGACAGACACACACATACATACAAACACATAGACACATACATCAGGGATTCAGACTTGTGCTCTGTCCGTTTTATAAACGGAAGGAAAACTTTATAAACCTCTATTAGAAGCATTTAGTATTGTTAACGATTAAGTTATCATTAATTTTTCTTTAGTTTTCTCCTACAACCTTTTTATTATGGCTGTAAAATATTGTGTGTTTGAGTGTTTGAGACTTGTGGACTCTCCTCTGGGGCTCCCTGCAGGCGAGACACTGCTCAGCCCCCTGGTGATGTGTGGCCCGCATGGACTCCAGTTCTGCAAAGCAGTGGAGCTGCGTCTGCCTCACTGCGCCTCCATGACTCCCGGCGGCTGGTCTTTCGCTCTGAAGTCATCTGACTCTTCATCGGGTATGCTATCCTCTCTTTTCCTGTCAGGGTAACTGTGGGCTGGTCTTGGTTCAATGGGGAAATTTGGATGACTGCTCAATGCTTTAATCTTTTACTTTTTCTATTCCCCTCTGTAGGCAGGGGAAAGAAGGGCAAAAATGGCGTGTGCTAATATTCGGAGCAGTTCTTCGTTAGCGGTATTTAAAAACATATAGAAACAACATGCCCACCATGAAGAAATGTAGTGTCTTTTAGTGCTGTTATAACAAAACGTAGGGCACAGCTCAGTTAATACACACAGAATACATGTGAACAGCTCAGTTAATACAAGGTGCTTAAAATCAAGGTTCATTTTAAAATGCTAAAGCTGTATCTTTAAATGATTAAATGGACTATTTCTTTGGTCTGTTTTAGAGCTGGACTATTTATGTGGTCTCTTTTTAGAGCTGGACTACTTCTATGGTCTGTTTTAGCGACAGTCCTGCCTACTGTCACTTATTGTGTTCCATTCCCCAGGAGACTCCAGGAGCTGGCAGAACAAACCTCTCGCAGGTGACCACAACTATCTGGGGGGCGGAAACCGCGTGTCTGTACTGATCGATCACTTCTGAAGAAGAGAACAGCCAGTCTGTCACTCACCGTGAGATGGGTGTGACCCATAGCCAGGCAAATGACTCGATGTTGGTGTTTACGTTGTAATACCCCAGGGCAAAGGAGGCGGGACTTTCCCTAAGTGCCGTTTTTTTTGGGTGAGGGGTCGGGGGGTCGGAGGTGGTAATATAGAACTTAAGGCCCACTAAAAAAACTCTGGAACCATTGTTGGAAAGCATGTCCCTTTGCCACAGACTGTTGGGTCAAGTTTTAACACAAGGCTGTCTATGGTTAACGTCACAAGAAAAGGAACAAAGCTACTCGGGGAGTCTTCCAAAAATGTGGACAAAAAAAGGAGTAGAAACGTTTGCATGTGGGTCTGTGTGCGTTTGCGTGTGCGTGAGTATGTGCATGCGCATGTCTGTGTGTGTGTGTGTGTGTGTGTGTGTGTGTGTGTGTGTGTGTGTGTGTGTGTGTGTGTGTGTGTGTACACACACAGGTACTAGGCCTAAAATAACCATAACAGAACTGCATCTGGTTTCTGGGAGTTTTGGTTGCTAGGTATAGTATGTTCCCGTCGGCATGAAAATAATCATTATTGTCATTAGGCTTCCAGATCCTTCTAAATAAAACTTCACCCTAAGATGAATCTGCATCTGTGCGAACACACAAGTGGGGGCGGGGCAGAACAACAGATATGCCACGAGGGACAGCCAGTTTGAGGAAGGATTCCAAAATCAGGGTACAGTGAGGGTTTGGCACTCACACTCATATACACTCACTTATATACATACATACACGCACATAAACACACACACACACACACACGTAAACTGGTGAAAGAACGCAGACAACAGGGTTGCACAGAACAATACTATAATAATTATTTTATTTTTTTAATCCAATGGAGTCTTGACGAAGCCTCAGTCATTTGGAAAAGAACAGGTAAATAAATGGTTGGTCAGTCATTTGCTCACTCCTCTGTGTGTCTTCCTTCGGGTTTAATATACCCTGATTGATGATGCGTTCCAGCTGGGATGAGTCAGTCCTGTGGGTCAACACTCCCGTTCTCTAGCTAGGATGAGTCAGTCGACACTCTGGTTCTCCAGCTGGGATGAGTCAGTCACGTGGGTTGACACTCCTGTTCGTCAGCTGGGATTCTTTCTCCTGCTGGGATGAGTCACTTGACTCTTCCGTTCTCCGGCTGGGATGGGTCAGACACATGGGTCGACACTCCCGTTCTCAGGCTGGGATGAATCAGTCACATGGGTCGACACTCCCGTTCTCCAGCTTGGATGAGATTTTTTTTTTGGTTTTGGTTGGACCACTGAGTCAGTTAATAGACACTTTTAAAGAGTAAAGAAAATCACGTGTGATGTTTTGAAAAGATTTCATAAGCCAGCTTGTACCTGTAACTATCTTTTTAAGAATAATTATTTTTATATTTTATTTTTGAGAAGTTTACCATCTTTCATCCATTTTTATTTAATTATTTCGGTAGCATTGAAACTCTGCATGTGCCATGTCTCACAGGAAGTCTGATCCAACTCAGTGGCTGATATCTTAAGATATGTCACACTTTTTTCATTACATGTTGAGTTATGACGAATGATAGTTATTAACCTCTGTATAAATCATTTAGCTCTCTTCCTACTATGCCTATGCAGTTTAAAAAGACTAATGTTAAAATTGTGGCTGTACATTATGCTAGCATCTGGCCTTGATTATTGGTTTGTAAATGAACTTTTGTATGTCTATCATTTTATATAAAAATAAGCAGAAGAAAAAATAATAGAATAAATTAAATGAGATTGGATATGTTTGTATTTTGAACATAATCCTTAATCCTTGTAATTTGGAAGAAATAAATCATTTTCTACCAGTATACACTCACAAAATTACATTTTTAAGTCATAAAACATTGTTTATTTACAAAAATGTAACAAAACAGTGCTTAGTTTGAACAATGAAAAAGGGCTGACTCTGAAAAGTATTTACTTACTGGAGTAGGTGTGTGGGCACTCTGAAATGTATTTTTGTACTAAAAGATTGTGGTACAATAGTGCCATGTCCTTTAGGTAAAAACAGCTTCAGTCGGATGTTAGCCTTCTTTAGTCCTGGGTGACTTTTTTTTTTTTTTTGGTTTGCTTTTTTGCCACACATTTCTAAGTATCTTGCTGTAATAAATTAATTTGAAAGTAAAATGCATTCTGTTTTAAAGTGCTGACTTCCAGTTATTTTTACAAAATTGCGTTAGTTGTATTACATTTTATGAAGTTTCTCACTGTGGAATGAAGTTTATGGACAGCTGGTAACATAAGGTTCCTTATTCCTATTTCACTCAGCTGGTGATGAAGTGGTTAAGGTGACTTATAACCGAAAGGTTGCACCCCAGCTGTTGTATCCTTGAGCAAGATACTTAAATTCCTGCTGTGGATGAATGTAACATGTGTAAGTCGCTTTGGATAAAAGCCTCTGCAAAGACACTAAATTGTAAATTGTGCTCCTATCTTCTGCAAACAGAAGTTCTTTACTCCAAAGACGAACTAAAATATTTTCAACAGTGAACGAAAAACTTTGTTCTCCAACAGGCATCCCACACTAGTGAACAGAATAGCTTAGAGTTTAGAGAACGTCAATCAAGCAATTTATTATAGGGCATTTTTTGCAATTGAATCGTCTTAAAATGCTGAACAGACTGCATAGGTAGTAAAAATACCTGAGCTAATTAAAAACTGGAAAATTATTTCCTGACCACAAAAGTCGAGAGAAACCTTGAAAAATAGCACGATAGTAAGCCTGTCGTATATATCTGAACGGTTGGTTTAACAAATTTTGTCTACGAGAGTGAATATAATTTACGCTTTAAAATATCCTACACTGGCGCAGCATCTAAACTAACACTGTTCGCTCTGTGTTGGTTGCTTCTATAAAGAAGGGAAGAGTAAATGTTGACAAGACTCATTTAAATGGAATTGGGGGATACTGGCTCAACTCTTTTAGTCGGGTAGCTGTAAACAGGAACACCGGAAACAAGGATGTTTGCAGAAAGTAAATATTTTCAAAAACACTAACCTGCATGTATAAAAAATAATTATTATACTTTATATTAATTATTGGTAGTTGTCTTTCTCTTACTGGCATGTGAGGTTACATGTATTCGGTTTATGTGTGTTTCTTGTGCCGTTGTTTTCTGTGGTTTGTTATGTTAAGGTAGTTATGTTTTTGTTGTTCCGTTAATTGTATGGGGTATGTACCTCCGACTTAGTTCGGATAAATTAGATAAACATTAACAAAACTTAACTTTAACAGAAAACAACTGCGTACGACGTTCACATAAACAAAAATAAAACACACAGCCAGTGAGGAAAAAACTTTTACAAATAATAATTATTTCTATATACGCATACAGTACGCCTGTACAGTTGACAGTAGATCTAATATGGCGAAATAACGCCCTATGGTGAGAAACTGGAACTGTGACTGTGTGTGTGTGTGCGTCTGTGTTTTGAAGTCTTCAGCTAGGTGAACAACGTATATAACTCGTCGGCACGGGATCCCTCCTTATTTTGAGTCCCCGAGGCACGCTGTGTATGTGCAAGTTTTCTTTACGGGCAAGTAATTAAATAATTACCCTAATCTAATTGAATGTTCCAAACGACTGTCCAGGAAACCTGGTTAGAAATTAACAGGACTAATTTTGATTCTTAAATTCAAAATTCTTTAGACGTCGGTTTCTTCCCAGCATCATAAATGCAGCACATGCAATGCCAATTTAAAGGGGTTAAATCACATTGGGACACTTAATACATTTTTTTTTTGCTGGCTAAATGTACATATAAATCCACGCTGGGCGGGGAAACCAAAAGTGGAGGGAATCCCATTTTGTCTTCATCCAGTGAAATTAGCCCAGGACGATTTAAAACCGTAAAATCTTAGTTGAATGTGCGATATTTATTATATAAGCTACCGAATAGGAAGACAACTTCAGCATTGTGGATTCGGTAACGGTGAAGTCCAGACGAAGACAAAAATCTTGTTCCGTTCTTTTTTTTTTTTTCCTCCAGAAAGCAGGATGTGGCATTCTGACTTGACTACGAACACGGAACTGCGCGCTGTAGCTCCCTACTATGGAGGTGTTATGCCACTCCGCCTTGCTAGCCCCCTCTCCTCCAATCAGTGTCACTTTGATTAGTTCTAATGCCAGTCCTTCAATCAGACGGGTCAGGGCAACATGTCTGTCGAAATTAATGTTAATTCTTTGGAAATTTATAATTTAGTTAGCAGCACTGTCTTAAATAAGTTTGAGGTCTAACATTTCATTTTGCTGGATGTGCGATTGTTAATAATTGGCATAATCGTTTTCTTGGTTCAAAAATATCACAAACTACTGCACAAAGTATCCAACAATTTGCCTTTATTCCTTATCTCTGTCCGTCTATCTGGTTAATCCCTACTTGTATAACCAGATTAGACTGTTACTTTTGAAAAAAGAAAAAAATCACTCAGGTATCACCCGACGCAGAAGCGTCTACTTTGATGTCAATGTAATGTCAGCTGGCTATGTCTGTGGCACTGCATTTAATTCGTGTTTTTTCGATGTCGAAAAAAAAAAAACAACTTTGCGGAAGGGGAAGGTCGGGAAAAATTAACTGTTTGGTACAATAATACAATTTATTAAAAGATTACCATTTCAAAAAGCGACTAATCACAACATTTCCAATAATGGGATTCGGTGCGATTCGGAGAGAAGCCTGTCGCCCTTCGTTGTAATTGCGTTAATTATTGTAACACTCGTCCTGCCGTTGAACTTCTGGATCTTATCGAACGACTACGACAGTCTGTTAGAGGAGCTAGCCGATGCACGGTCGCAGGTCAAAAAAAGGAAGAAGTACTTATCCATTTAGAGAAGCGCAGCTCCGATCTTATTGTCCAGGTGAACAAGCATCGGAAGCGGATCAATGACTACAATGCGCTGGACAGCAAGCTTCAAACTCGTGAGGTGCAGTTTAAAATATGCTCTGATGAAAAGGTGGGATTGTCGTATTGTTGTGTATTTAAAGTTGTATCACATGTTGACAGACACCAATGTTCTATATTGTAGCGGGGATGGCTAGGTGCGCTTTCCCCCTACCAATGGGAGTTAGCCATCCCCGCGGGGGCTGCCGGGAAGCCTCACTTCACGGACTTTAACAGCCAAAATAACTTGTAAATACAGTGTTGTGTATTTGTATTGTTAGCGTGTTCGATTAATTGGTTCTGTTGGTCCCTGTTCAGTTCCCTCACCAGGGGCGTGTTTGTAAGAGCGAGTGAGGGCTCTCTGTGTATTACCGTGTGTTTGGCAGTTCTTTGCACTGCCAGTTCTGCCTTTGTTAAGGCGGTCGTAAGCGCATGTGCGAAATAAAGAGCATTAATTCCTGTTAAACGGTGTCGGTCTCGTGCTTGAATCAGCGCAGAGAAGTAGCACTCTGATAAAAGCTACATTGGTGTTAGACCGGGAAGCATGGACCGAACAATGGACCAGGAAGACACCACCTCGAGGCAGAAGAGGGAGCTGCAGGTAAAGCTGGAGGAGCTCGAGAGGTGCACTACCTCCCTCAGCCTGCAGGAGGAGCGCCACCCCCGGACCAGCGAGGACCTCGCTGGACGGGTGACGGCGCCGGCAGGGGGCAGCACCAGGCCCCGGGACCCTTGAGGAGCTGCGGAGCCGCACCTCTTCGGGGCCGCCAAGACCCTGCGGTGGCTCCGGGAGAGGTTCTACTGGGGCCAGTGCCACCGGGACGTGGCCCACTTCTGCAGGACCTGTGACGTGTGCCGGGCACAGAAAGGTCCTCTCGACCGGCCCCACGCACCGCTGCAGCAGCACCAGGTGGGGGCGCCCATGGAGCGTGTGGGAATCGACGTCCTGGGTCCTTTCCCCCACTCAGAGTCGGGCAATCGGTACATCCTGGTGGCTATGGACTATTTCACCAAGTGGCCCGAGGCCTATGCCCACGCAGCTAGGGTTACGACCTGGCTGCAGAATAACCACCAATTAATAGTAATTAAAGAATAAATTAGCTCCACCTATGCTGAGTTAAATCATATGGTGGGATCGATGTGTGCAGCTAACAATTTGCAATGATCAGCTACTTCTGATCAGATAATAACGAACAAATGCTAGATCTATCAATAGACCAACGGGATTATGATTCGTTGTCTCTTTTTTTGGCTAAAATATTGGCGATTGAATATTAACAAACACAATTAACCGGCTGGAAATTATTAGTATAATACTATTATTGGAGGCACATTGTGTTTAAACACCACTCGTAACTGTGTGAAAGGATTGTTTGTTTATCATTTTAATATATATCAACTAGAGGCAAATTTCAAATCCCTTTGTTTTACAATGTATGGTTAATCGGCGGAAGGTGTTAACCGTACATGGAGCCCAAACACGCAGGATTCTACTCTTCCGTCGTTGCCGCTACGTGGCAGCTAATTATTCACAACAATCAACTATCTAGTATATAAAATAGTTGTGTCAAGTAGAATTCCAGTTTGCAAAGCCCAAACTTCTGAACCCCATGTTTGCTATTGATCTGTGCACAGGATCCTGTTTCCTGCTACTGTGCGCCTGTGGGCAGGTGAAGTTTGCTCTCAGGGCTGGGCAGAACAGGTCCGACCAGAGTCCGACCTTATTTGTTTGCTGGAAATGCTGCTTCAGTGACAATAGCTGTGAGTTACACCGAGCTAAGTGCAGCTAAGGTAGTCCTTGATGTCAAAAGCAAGAGGCCGTTGTCACGTTTAGCAGTTCAACGGCTGAAAGGCTGCATTTCAGATCTGAAACACTTTCATGTGAGGGCGCAAGACAGAGAGGATGGTTCTTCTAATTAACTGGTTTTCAGCCTCCTGGTGATGATCCGTGGTGCCACACTCAAGCCACTCCAAAGGAGAGTCCTGGTGTCAGAACTATTTTCTGTACATTTGACCTCATATCAATGTAGACCAGAGTCAGTTGACCCAAGCTGCTGCCCAGAGCCAGACCTTCATGTTTAAACAGGGAGTCAGAGAGCGTGGTTCCAAATGTGTATCGGTTTAGGTGTGAAAAATTAATAACTGTTAAGTTCCCTGAAAAAAAATTCATACCATCCTATTAATTGACCATATTGTTGATTAAAAAATGTAACCTTTAAAAACATAATATTTTTACTAAAACTAGAACGCTCAAGGTGACCATTTAGAGTGAGAAGATAACTGTCCGCATTGACATGAAACAAAATTTGAATTGAAATTGTGTTCTCAGTTAAAAGCACCTTCATCAGCAGCTACAGCTGCAAGTCTAATGGGATAATTCTCTGCCGACTGCAAGTCTTTGTTTCCTATTCACCCTGGCACATTTTGCTCCAATGCCTTGCTCCTGTACCCGAGTCATGGTGAGAGCTTTGCTCCTGTACCTGAGTCATTGTGAGAGCTTTGCTCCTGTAACCGAGACATGGTGAGAGCTTTACTCCTGTACCCGAGTCATAGTGAGTGGTTTTCCACTGTACCCGAGTCTTAGTGAGAGATTTTCTCCTGATGTGTAAAATTTGTTTCAAGTTTTGAAGGGGTAAGGGGTAAAGTAGATAGATACCTATTGCTATGTGAACTAAAAGGGTTTCATTGTAATTTTGCACCGATAACCTGTCAATTCTCCTATTTCGTACAGGACTTAGCTAAACGGGTAGGATCTGGTTTTGGGTGGGCTTGGGCATGGAGTGGACTGAAAGATGACTATAATTCCGCTCTTCTTCTCTCAGATGAAACTGCAAGATGATTTCTCAGCTCAGATTTCAGAAATCCAGAGACTTAATGGTAAGAGCTGCCACTGAACAGCAGGGGGGAGTTTTGTGTGTAGAGTCCAATGCCCTTACCCCTACACCATACTAACCCTCAGTGTGTGTGTGTGCATGCGCAGAGCAGGTGGAGGAGTTGAAACAAGAGTTGATGAGGCGAGAGGATCTTCTGCTTGTATTAATGAAGAACAGCACTTTCCTGGAGAAGAAACTGCAGTATGAAAGGTATGGGTCGCTGAAAACTGCATAGCAAACTTCAGCATTTTTCCCCTTATGGGATTTCTAATCAAGGTGCATAGTCATCACCTTTCTAATCTAATCTCTTATTTAAAAAAGAGAACCCGTTTTCAAACCCGTAAAATTTTGTCTCTGTGCATCTGTCGTTTCTTTCAATCAATCAAATTGTATTTGTTATTTGTTTTCAAACTGAATTTGTCACAAAGCGTTTAACAGGTTGCGTTTTTCAGAGGGAATAAAAAAAACAGAAAACCCAGTGCCAATGTTGGAAACCTTATTTCCCTGACCCCAGAGGCAGTCGAGAGAACTTCAGGAAAATGACATAATAGTAGACGCATGCATAATAAAGCAAACTGTAAGGTTCTTTGTGGGAGGTTCGTCCTTGCTGCCAGGATTGCACTGGAGATGATACCCCCTTTCAGATTTGCCATTTCTTATTTCTCTCACAGGGGACTTACCTAAGAAAAGCAGAATTTAGTTAGAAGCTGACAAGCCAGGAGAGAGAGAGAGTAAAATTTAATTCAGGGTTTGTACGACAATTATATAGTCTTTTTTGGAGTAAACTATGACAGCATACAAAACATAGTGAGATGCAAGGGAAGGTAATACAGCCATGAAGGTGGTAGTAGTCTTTCCCGCCTCCTAGGAACACAGCTAGACAATGAGGGTGGGCCTACAAATTGAGAGGTGACAGCAGGCTCTTTGCACCTGAAGATTCCACCCTCAATCTCAAACTCAAGATGGCTAAAAGATAGACTGAACATAATCTGATTTTAAATGTTGAGAATAAGTCTGATTCCTGGATAAAAAATATTCCATAGTCAAGGGGCTCTGTTTTAAAAGGCTCCACCACCTGATTTAGCTTTTGCTACTCTTTGGACAGTCAAAAAGCCAGGTTCTTGTGAGCGAAGTAATCTCTGAGGATTGTAGGGGATGAGGAAGTCTTTTAAATACAATGGCCCTTAAAGTCAACATGATGCACTATCGGTAACCAGTAAAGTGATGCTAAGACTGGCTATGTCTTTCACTCCTCCCCGCAGTTTGCACTGCAGACGTCAGATTACCCGGTTGAAGGGGGAGTTTTTGGAGAGAAGGAGGAGTCGGGAAGAAGAGGCAGCACAGTTGAAACTGGTGCAGATTGTTGGGGTGGGGAGGGGGTTAGTTTGACATTGTATGTCTAGGTTGCTTAAAACTTTCTGCCAATATTTTTTCAGTTAGCATTAGTGTTAGTCTTGTTTAAAATGGGGCCGAAATATCTTTAGTTTTGCGTATGGTGTTTTGTCTGTTGGTGATCTTTACTATTTTATGTCATATTGCATAATGGTCAATCAATCAATCAATTTTATTTTTATACAGCGCTTTTCACTTGTTGCCATGTCACAAAGATGCTTTACATAGAGAAAGATACAGTATGTCCCAGGCCTGACCCCCCAAAAGCATGCCA
>JAOVYW010051670.1:8821-20611 GCA_025775045.1 Hiodon tergisus | reverse complement strand
TGTAGCTGTGAGCGTGTGCGAGTGTGCATGCTGTCTTGCTCACAGTGTCGAGGTGGGTGCACAGGTGTAGCTGTGAGCGTGTGCGAGTGTGCATGCTGTCTTGCTCACAGTGTCGAGGTGGGTGCACAGGTGTAGCTGTGAGTGTGTGCGAGTGTGCATGCTGTCTTGCTCACAGTGTCGAGGTGAGTGCGCTGGTGCTTGGCACGATCACTGGAGTTGCTGAAAGCCTTCTGGCAGCCGGGATGTTGGCACAGGTAGGGCTTCTCCCCAGTGTGGCTCCGGAGGTGGATCTTAAGGTTCTCCAGCCGAGAGAAGGCCTTCTGACAACCTTCAAACTGGCATGCATCAGTGGAGGAGAAGGAAAATAATTAAAGGAATGTAGATGGAGAGGCCAGAGAAATAGACACATGGCTTCTGTAGGCAGTTGGATGATGTGCTAAAATTAACCCAGGATCATTGTCAGGTAAATAATAAACATTAATATTACACCCATCTCCACGTCTGGTAATTATCGGTGATGGCCAAGTCCTGATAGGGGCTGCTTGGACCAGAGAACCCAGCTGAGAAAGAGGAAGATAGGGCCTCACAGTGTCCTACCTCCACTACTGCAACACTCTGCCAAACACTTATAACTGCATTTGGCTAATTTCCTGCTGTGGGCCTCTTTGACCAGCAGAGGTCAGGGCTTCCCTGCATTAAATTAACCAGTGACGCATGTCATTTTAGCTGACATATTTCACATTCCATGCTGACCACCAAAGCCCTTTGCCATTTTCTAACAAACAGCACATGACAAACCAAACTCAAACTGACCTGGGCAACCTTGGCGCTCCAGAGCAGCAGTGCCAGCTGGCTTTTGGTCCACCTGGCCTGGTAATGGTTAAACTGAAGTCGTTATTTCTAAAGGGAAGCCCCTTCACTGGTGTTCCAGGTGGGAATCAGTCGCCAGTTGAAAGGCAATGCCAAAGCCTCCAGGACAGGAGAGGCCCAGCCCTGCTTCAGTGCATACACAGTATCTCACGTGAAAACGGTGGATCGTGTGGTGGAGGAGGAACAGAACAGAACAGAGACGCCGCGGTGGTAACACCGAATTCTGAGTATACCGGGCAAAACAAAGGCCTTGTTTAGCCATTAGGGAACAGCAGCAAACAGAGAACTGCAGATCAGAACTTCTGCCTGCCCGGATTGAAAACAAACAAACCCTGACCTGGATTTAAACGCTACGAACCAAAATCAAGCAAGGCCAGAATCACTTTGGCTCCAAAAGCTCATACGCAGACATAAAGAGCATTGCACATAGAAAAGCACAATTGTTAAATTCTGTTGAACTGGGGGTGGGCAGTGCAGGGGGTGGGGGCGTGGACGTTGCTCCTGTAAACGAAAGAATGCTGAACTAATCACACACTTGAGCGGTGAATGTGGGCGGATGGGCCACTTTAGGGGAGAGAAGGGATTTTTACTGACTTGATTAGCTTGGACTGGACGGTCAGGGATCCTCATAGTTTTTGGTATGACTCTCAGGGGACAGATCCCCAAACTTCTGTGTTGTAGTTCACTTAAAGATCGCCATGCAACTAAACGTGGAACATAATCTGCACTAAGGAACTGTTAACTCTTAAAACCTGTTAAACGCGCCCCGGTTAAGCATTGCCTCACTTTTGTTGCGTGACTCTTAATACCTTGCAACTGAAAAGACACTGACAGACATTCATGGGTCACAACCTTTTTGTCTTTTACTAGCTCTCGCTCTCAGGATTCTCCCTGTCATGGCTTCGTGGCGCCTCAGTGTGACAGGCTAGTGTTCGCCCTGCTACCAAGACACAAACCGGAGGGTGAGGAGACTGGCATCTGAAGAGGGACTAAGAAAGGTGAAAATGATGAAGTGAGATCTCCGACGACCTGACGGGGGCCGCACCTGAGAGGGACGCCCGAGAGAGAGTTCACTCTGTGGGGGAAGACTGAGGGCTGCTGGTTTGCACTTGAAGCGAGGTGTTATCACTGACTTTTTTGGGCACTTTCTGACAGAAACCTTTTTTTTTTTTACACAATGCTACATCCTACCTGCCATACTCTGCCAATGCAGTACTTTTCAGCTGTCAATCGTAGAACAAGCAAAAAACGTATTTGCAACATCTGAGAACAATAGGCTCCTGGACATACAAATATAGGCTATAATTTATCTTGAAATATTTATCTTACTGGTCTGATTTGCACAACTGTAACCACAGCAGTGAAAATAAAAAAACTGCATACACAAGAAATTAAACCAAATGCCAATGCCTGTGACACACCTTGTGTGTTCTTGTTCTGGATTGAGAAGTTGTCATATTTGTTTTTAAGATCCGCGGCGGTGGCTAAGAAACACTCATTTGATCCTGAGAAGGACTCCACACCCAAGAGTTAGGATTCCAGTTAATTGCAGGATTTACAATCGAAACCCGAACCATACGAGGGCATGAATCGGGCTGTTGGGTAGGGTGCCAGTCAGTCAGTTTAACCACAGTTATAATTATCTGGCTAGCGAGAGTATTGCCTTACTTAAAACCTGCTCCCCGGTCGTTGGTGGAGAGCAAGGCGTGATGTCACTTCCTTTGAGGAAATGTGAGGGGGCGCCCGCTCTTTCTCTTGTGTGGTCCGGGGGGGGCGGGGGGTTCGGCTCGTTTTCTCGGCATGCCAGCAGCGGACCATGGTACTTATTTTTTTATATATTTTTTTTTACAACACAGCAAGACTCATTACATGGTGTTTACTTAGAGAAGCTGGATGTCTGAGGACAGGATTAAGCTCTTGTTAGTTAAAGGACAGAGAGAGAGAGAGAAAGGCTGAATCATTTTATAGGCTCAACATGCAAGCCGATAACCTTTCCAGAACCCCTGCCAGCGCCACACTAATGAAAGAAGTCCTGTATGAAATATGGTCAACAAAAATTGGTCTAGGTGAATAATAATGAATTGAATTAAAACACTAAGCATCTCAGCAGACAATACAAATTTCTGTGAATATTCTTAGTCACCTCAGTCACCTTAAATGCCTTTAAGACGTCGCATGGGACGTCCAGGATCGAGCTGATTGGATGAGAGGAAAGTCCCTCTCCATTGCGCTGTTAACCTGCAGGCACTGGTAGGAGACGCTTGTTAGCAAAGAGCTGAGAGAAACCTTGATTTCTCCGCCCCACCCCCGGGAACACACCGCCACTGTGCTCTCCTGGTCACAAACATGAGCTGGATCGGAATCGGTGAACTACAGCTTGTAGGGCTCAGCCTGCACTCAGGCAAGCACCTTTACCAAATGAGCCACTCAGGAGGCACCTTTAGCAAATGAGCCACTCAGGAGGCACCTTTACCAAATTAGCCACTCAGGAGGCACCTTTACCAAATGAGCCACTCAGGAGGCACCTTTACCAAATGAGCCACTCAGGAGGCACCTTTAGCAAATGAGCCACTCAGGAGGCACCTTTAGCAAATGAGCCACTCAGGAGGCACCTTGACATGTTTTAAAATTACTTGATGATTTTCATTCAGATGTAGACTCCTCAGAGGTGGATGAAGAAACTGTCACAAATTACTACAGCATTTCATCTTCATCGCCATTCATCATCATTTAATCCTCATAGGATATTCATCCACTCTCCGGAAATCCGATAATAACTGTCTATCCCGCTCAGGAATGGTGAAGGAGAGGGCGAGAAACGGGAATGAAACCAATAAGCATTCAGGTCAGGATCTGTGAGTGAGGAACCAGCCAAAGGCACCAGACATGGACAGACCGCCAGCCCCCCGAGCCCAGTTCAGGAGCTGCCCGGCATTAGTAGGTGGGTCTTTTCAAACGCATTACGTTTAATAAGACTGAGATTCCCTCTCTGCTGCCCTGAGAAACGTTGCATTAGCCTGAATAGACACGGCAGCGATCAATGCCACGGCCAGTCTCTGGCAGGTCGTGGCTGCCTTCCACGACCCGGAGGACAATGGCGGCCCAGCGCCCTGCCAGCGAAACTCGGGCCGGTACCACCCACTGCCCCCGCTCCACGGATCAGGCAATCTAAAAAAAACTGTGCCCATTGTCTCTTCCCAAATTACGTTAGCATATACAGTCCCCTTTCAGGAATAACATTTTTTCTTTCAAAAATGTGTATTTCTCCAGAGCCCCTTTGCCCCTACACAATCTGTTTGTGTTTTGTGGTAGAGATGCTGCCGTGACTGATAGGTGGGTGAAGAAGGTGGTGGAGATATGGAAGGCACATGTTGCCTCCTGGCTATGCTCTGGTTGGTGAAGCGGATGCAGAGGGAAAGCTTTCCGTCATTCTCTCATGTCCTGACGTTACGTACGTTTCACACACAGCAAACGGAACTGCTACCCATGGATACATCAAGCCTGCCTTGCTTCTGCGCTTGTGGACATTAACAAAGAGGCAAGTTCGACATCAACATCTCTCCCTTTCTAGGCACTAAACTAACAAGGCTGCTTTGACACTCTAAATTGACCACTTGCCCAGCAGGACAGACGGTACCCCCGCTCCTGAAAGAGTCTTATCCTGGAATCCATCAATCTCGGACCTCCTCAAAGCGATGGGAGCAAAGAAGCTATTGTCAGGCAAGGCCGTCGGGTAATTTGAACAAACGCGTTCGTACACTCAGCTACACCCAACCCCCTCAGGTGGACACTTCAGCATGTAGGAGAAACCTTTTTTTTTTTTTTTTTTAAGTGCTTTGTGTTTCTTGAAATTGGTTTGTTCGGGATCCAAAATCTTAGACTCTGGCGCCAGACAAGTAGTTTTTCCCTCCTCTCGGGGAACGAGAGCCTCTGAAACTCTTGGCAAACCAGAAGGCTAACCGGCCCGGTATTCAGCGGCCCTGGCGGGACTTGAATTCCAAGCTGCTTATTGTGAGGGCCAGACTGATTGGATTAGCACAGCCCTGGGGAGACATTTACACCTCGAAAGTAGAGTGGTTTCAGCGAGCGTGGGTCCCGTTTGAGCAACCAAAACGCCCGGCGCTCCGCATTCCAAAGTGTGGTGACATGCGTTAGCCTCAGGCCGTGCGCGTTCCTTCTCAAAGCCCGTTGCCAAGGAGCCTGCGGAACAATGATTCCGACACGTAACTGATTTCTCTCGCATTCCCAACACAGACTACGCTCTCGGAAAATGTACAGAAAAGGGAGGAGCCTAAGATTGGGTTTCGCGTTCGCCCGCTCCTCCTGAGGGGGCGACAGGTCAGTCAAACGGGAGGTTCCTGCTCTGCGACCACAGCGAACAGGAAGTGGCAGGACAGCTGATTCGCCGCATGGGTCGGCAAGGGGGCCTAAAAACGCTCTGGCCCTTCGTGTATACAGAGGGAGCTGATAGCTAAACAAACACGCAGAGCAGGCTCGTCGCCTCGTTTGAATAAGGCCTTTGTTACAGGGTTCGAACTGCCCATAAGTCCTGGCATTTTATATGCTTCGCGAAGGTTTACGTTACACGCTAGGGGCAATTACATCCCATGGCAATTACAATATGTCGCTGCCCAGATTTCTCAAATGTTCCACGGTCCTGGGGCGATTAATCCTGTTGACCGTCATAGTTCAGTGAGTCTGTTGTTGGCCAGCAGGGTTTTCCAGCAGTTATAATACATTTCATAAAAGGCTCTCCAGAACGGTTTTATTTTGATTATTTAAAAGAAAAACCTGTTTCTTCCCCCACTCATTTTTTAACGGGACTAAAACGGGTCATTTTCAATCTGGACTAAACTTTTTCCCTATTTCAAAACAGCGAGGAAAGTGTTAATGCAGATTTTAAAATGGACCGCTCCACGATTTGGTTCCAGTTCGGGGGTAATAAAACTTAACAGTCCACACTGTCATCCCAGGATGTGAAATATGTTTCTTAGCTGACCAATCCCGGTGGGATCAATACGCTCTGACCTTTGACCTCTATCTGCCAACAACAGAGTATTGTGCCAGGAAATCTGTGAAACTGGCACCCAAGCGGTGAACGTCAGCCAGGGCTAACTGCCAAACTGCGGCACTCAGCGACAACCCAGCATTCCCATTGCACCATGCGAAGGTGATAAAGCTAATTAAGACTAATTAAAAAGAAGATTAGTCAATAGCACATTCTAAGTGCTGCCAAAGCACTTCTGGACTTGCTGAGAGTTCGAAGGGGATTCATGTCGTTTTGAATTAAAAAATGTTTTTTACAGTTCATAAATATTATTTTCTGAAAAGAATCTGAAGAGTTATTTTATAATGAAAGTGCATAACCCCCCCCCAATAGTCTGATTACCATATTTAAAATTCCCAGGTAACATTGCTCTTCTTGTTTAAATGGACTACACCAAGCACTCACTACGACAAACAAATTAATAATTTGAGATGGATATCTCTAGTTTCTACCCTGCAAGCCTAATTTCTGCAGGGAATTCCATGTTTTACGCAGAGCAACCAATAAAGTTTACAACGTTTGTACAGCTGGCTAATTATTGAAGCAATTCAGGTTAAAGGATACCATTTCCCTTCCTGGGTCTTGAATCCTCCTTCTACTGAAAGCTTTGGAACGTCAGGGATACAAGATACTTTGTTATAGTGAAAATCTTATTAACACCTGGGAACTCTTGTTGAGATAATTTCTAATCCAAGTAAACTGTATAAACTAAATGATAACAAGGCTAAGTGGAACAAATAACTCTCAGATATCTTGGGCTCTTGAGGACCAGGTCTGGCCATCTCTGACTCAAACCGGAGTTTGGCGCCTGTGGGGAAATTAGGGTTTTGGAGGAAGTGACCCTCGCAATATATATCTAGTCGAGTCACATTATACTTTCTTAAAAAAACAGATTACCCCCCCCCCCCCCCCTCACCACAGCCTCAACTTACCGTGGCTCTAACCGTAAACTCGTTAACGCAATCGGCAAGGTGAGCTTCCACACTTTCTGCCTTTGGGGCAGCACCGCTAACACATCTGTGGTCATGCCAACATTCACGGACGAAATGAACCCCTATTATAGTTATTTATGGGTGATATGAGCGCTCAGTTTCAGATCTGTTTGCAGAACGAACGGCCAGAAGTATGCAAACACTCAAAAATAGACACTGTTGTTTAAAACAATGTACAATTTATGAGCTGAGGATACTCAGAATGTCCTAGCTGGCCAATAGACTGCTGCCGTGGCAGCCCCTATATGAAGCTTTTTGCCAACAGTACCCACAGGGAACAGAACCTTCAAGAGCATTGCCAAGACATTTACACTAAACCACTGGAGAGGAAAAAGGTCCTTTCATAGCAGAATATATATAGCTATAATATAATACCACTTAAACTGGCTGCAACAACAGCTGTGTCCATTCTAAAGGGAAACCACAAGCTTAAGAAAACATGGGAAATATCTGAAAGAATAATAGTGGCCACACCTCAGTAATGTTGCCATACTCAGATGCTGAGATTGTACCAACCTCTTAAGCATTTTTTCCATCCCCTCACTCTTCATCTTTGGGTCTGAGGTGCTGGGTGGAGGATAAGCCATTGGTGGAGTATTTTGGAAACACACCCACACAGTGTCATCACCACTGTAACAGCAGTTAAGACAATTTAATGAGCACAGACGTTCCCCTGAGGCACAGAGATCGGGTGACCATAAACACAAATAAAGTCACTTTAAAATAAGAGCAAAAATATTATTATTTTTTACAGATCCAGTAAAACAGGCCCATCGATTGGCTTTCCGGAAGTCTGTCCCGTGCACGATAAGAGATGTAAAACACCAGCTCTCAGCACATCTAGAAAGTGAAGTTTGTGTTGTGGAAGTGAGTATTGGAACAGAGGAAAGAAGGCTCTATCTATAGAATGTGTTGGGACAGAACACAGGGTTACCTTTGTTTAGTACAAACTCTAAAGGTTCTGGATGTCCCTCCTGGGCTTCCATAACTGACAGGTCTCGGGAAGTCTGATGGGCTAAACTGGCTCACTACCCAGCAGAAGCTAGCGATGAAGGATTTTGCAGGTTGACTTGATTCGGGTTCAGTTAATTTTCCTTTAGTTAATATGTGTTTGACCCGTTTTGGTTTTGTTGCTTCGTCTTTTTGCGTGTTTTGTTTTATTGTCCATAGCCTGTAGGGGATGCTGTCAGCTCAGGCGTTTTGGTGTGTCGTCCCGCGTGTCTCCTGCTGATTTTGCCCTACCCGACCCTGTGTGTCCTCAACCACTTTATTCATGGTAGCCGGGCACTGGTCCGTGTCCAGGGCATTAAGCAGTTATGCAGGAAGTTTGAGAACTTTCTCAGGTACGACATAATCGCTTAGTACCTACTGCTAGCTAGTAGGCGAACAGTGTCATTCCAGTGGGACCTGCCTGGACCAATGATAATAGTAATAATAATGATAATAATATTAACACCTGTTCACAGCAAATGTGAATGTCACAATTTGCTCTCCATTCATCATCCATTCATTCACAATGTGGAATTTTTGGGGCTCTCCTATTTCATGCAACATCCTTAACTCACAGTAAAAAAAACCTGTCACTCATTACGCCACCACTGGATGGGATTAACAGGAACACAGTCGCCATGCAGGGCAGGCTGGGGAAAGCTCGCGGTGATAGGGACGGCGTGTGTCTCCAGTGGTTGTGTCCGTTTGTGCACGGAAGAACAAGGTTCGAACGACGTTTTGTGGGAAACGGGGAATCGTATGGAGTCTTGTGTTTTGGTGTGTCTTTGGCAGGCTTAGATGGCTCTGAATATTTTCCTACTTCATTACGTGGTGCACAAAACCATCCTGCAGTTTGGGCTTCCATGGAAACAGCCAGTTCTGAGTAATAAGTGAGTGTTTGGAGTGAAAGGTTGACCACAGGTATGTGGGCCGTTAATGACTGACAGACCCCAAAGCGACGGGGTGAGACAAGGAATGAGAACACTCAGCCCCTGACTCATACTGAAACTGAGTGGGTTGGGTTGGACGGGGTTGGACGGGGGGGTTGCCCTCTTCACCTCGCATAGCTGGACTACGGCTGCTTTGGGTAAACGTAACCTAAACTCGAACCTAGGGGTATGGGGTTAAAATGGACCCTTCCCCACTGATGTTGGCGCTGCATGGCCCGAGGGACGAGCTCGCAGTACAGAGCAGGGTCCACCCACAGATACGTTGGGGATGCTGAGCAGAACCTTCAGAACTCTCTCGTCTGGTCAGAGCCTTGGCTGCCCTATTGCTGAGTGCTCTCCAGGCAACTCTTTGTGCTGATTTAATAACCGCATAATTGAGTGAACTCCCATGTCAGTTATCACAGACCGTGGCTAATTAGCTGATGGCCTAAGTTTAAACAGAAAGGAAATTAAAGAAAAATAACTCACAAATACGCATGTCATGGCATACAATGGGATTAATACTGTAAATAGCTGCATTTTTTAAAGACGTTGACATTTGGCGTGGCAGCTGAAAAGCACTACATCACCGTTAAGTTTCGGCAGGATGGGAGTTTCAGTCAGTCACCCTCACTCACCCCCAACAGAGCAGGCCTGCCTGGGGTCCGGCCAGTATTACACATACTCTGAATTCCTTTCAAAAGAGTCACGTCTGTCCAACAGCCTTGCATTTCGGCTGGAATTTTGCACTTGTCAGCATTGTTCTCTACATCCATAGATGCACCTTCCAGGGCTCATCTGATACCCCACGAAACCCTTCTGTCTTCTGCACTTCTGCACCAAAACCGGGGGCAGGAAGATTCGCTCACAATCTGAACCTGCTACCTCTCTGAACCCAGCCTGTCACCTGCTTACAGAGCGTTTCAGAGAGCTACGACCCTTCTGGACCATCGTCATAATCCGAGGCGCTGAAAGGGCGTTGAGAACAAACAATGCCAGGGCCACTCAACAAACCTCTATGGTGCTAGATAAAAGTTTCATACCCTGGTTTGTGTGCAAATAAATCACTCCACCAAGGCAGGAAAATGACTTAAGACATGTTTCAGACACCAGAACCAATGTAATACAAGTGACATGGACATCCGACAGGATCATTCTCTGAATGCTGTTATTAGTTCATTGGTTCAGTCCTTCTGGCTCCACCACTGAAATAGCACCCAAGAGCTCGGCCTCAGAGAGTCAGTCAAACAGGAAATAACATAATTACCAGCATTATACAAAATATAAGGAAGTGTTATACAGGATATAGCCTATTGCCTTCCCACATTGTAGTTCACTGAACTTTGAAAAACCTCTAAAAGGTAAATAAGATTCAGCTGTAAAATGCTTCAAACTTCAGGCCCAGTACGCCCCTTCCCTACAAGCTGAGTTTCGGTTAGGTTGCTTTGGACTGGAACATTGAAAAACAAACACTCTTCTCAACAACACAATAGCAGGACATTTACATGTCCCTCAGCCCGCCCTCCTCCCCCGTCCCCAAAAAACAACCCAGCATACCGTGCATCTGTTGGGCTTCTCTCCGGAGTGGACCCTCATGTGAATGAGGAGTTTGTAGCGGGCGTTAAAAGGCTTGTACCTGCGTGGACACCCGGCCCAGAAGCAGGTGAAGTCCTCGCCCTTGCGCTGGTCCACGTGTAGCTTCTCAATGTGCCTCACCAGCTCCTCCTGCTGGTCGTAGGCAGCACAGCAGTCCACCCAGCGGCACAAGTGGCTCCCGCTCGCATCCTCTACCTCTTCCTCCTCCAGCGATGGGCAGGGCGGGAGGTGCAGGTGATGGGAGCTGGGCCCGGCGGGTGGGGCCAAGTGGACTAGGTGCAGTCTAGAGTGTCCCGGATAGTCGCTTTGCAAACTCTGTAAGTGCTTGTGGGAGTGGTAGGGGGGTGGAGGGCCCAAAGGTGGGCTGGCCGCACTGAGAACGGTGGCTAGTTCCTGCTGATGCGGGGAAGATGGCGGGCAGCCGCTGACCAGCTCACCCTCGCGCTCCGATGGCGGTGGCATTACGCCACCCTCCTGTGGCAGGTGCCGGCGCTGCACCGCCATGTTGGGCGGCGGCCCGCTGTTCTCGGGCACCCCATTCTGCTCCAACCGCTGCATGCGCACACACTCTGTCTCAGGGTGATAATCGCTAAACGACAGACGGGCTGGCCTGGCGCCGGGCAGGGAGGATGCTTGGGGGCTGACGCGTCCGGGGGCTGCCCGAGGGATGAAGCTGCCACGCACGCCCAGGAAGTGCCCGCACACCTCAGGCTGTTGAGGCGAGCAGAGCACGCCGTTGATGTAGGCCACCAGCGAGGTGGGAGAGGTGCGGATGATGGAGCTGAAGTCGATGCCCGTGCCGTCGGAGAGCGGCGACATGGAGAGCGCTCGCTTCTTGGAGCGGGCGGAGAGCCGGGGGCTGGGGAACTGGGAGCAGTTGCCCGCCTCACCCTGGAACAGGTAAGAGGGCAGGGAGGCAGAGTTAGAGTTGCTGGTGGCTCCTGACATGGCGGTGGTGGGGGGCAGGCTTAGCATCTCAGGCCCCTCGCTGCTACGGTTGGAGCCCTGCTGGGGGGCCAGAGGTGGCAGCACACGATACCCGTAGGGCCATTCTTGCCGGCCGCTTGTCACCGATTGGCTCTCGGCCAGGCTGAGCGTGGTGGAGGCCAGGGACTCTCTGGACAGCAGAGACCTGCAGCCACACAAACACATGGTGCTGACAACAAGGAAACACTGTGAGTCAACAAGGAGGAAGTGGTGCTGACATCAAGGAAACACTGTGAGTCAACAAGGAGGAAGTGGTGCTGACAACAAGGAAACACTGTGAGTCAACAAGGAGGAAGTGGTGCTGACAACAAGGAAACACTGTGAGTCAACAAGGAGGAAGTGGTGCTGACAACAAGGAAACACTGTGAGTCAACAAGGA